>WBMY01000226.1:40483-73622 GCA_013397315.1 Donacobius atricapilla | reverse complement strand
TTAGCGACGTGGCAACTAATTCAGCGAATCAGGACTAACCACACAGACTTTCAAAATTATATAAGGAGAATAGCACTCAATAAAAGTTGGCTATTGCTGCATGAACATGGAGTGTTGTGTCATCACATCCCTCTCAACTGTGGTGGAGGTCGGTCTCTTCTTCCAAGTAGCAAGTGACAGGACAAGATGAAACAGATCTCTCTGCCATGGTTTCTTGACTGGAAGAAACTCCTTATCCCCATAAAAGAGTCCTGTCTCAGAGGGTGCANCCTTATCACTCTCTGCAACTGCCGGAGAGGATGCTGTAGCCAGGTAGGGGTCTGTGGGGGGCTAACAGCTGGTCTGGAGGCCNCTACTGCAAAAATTAACCCTGTCCTACCCAGAACCAGAGTGTTTTTTGGTTTGGTTTGGTTTCTCCAAAAATAAAATAAATAAATAAATAAATAAAACTTTCAACTGCATGTTGTACCACAGAAGTACCAGGTTTAAGACATGAAGGGTTGCTTTGGTATTATCTCATTTGCCCACAGTGACTGCAAGCCATCAATGAACAACACTGTGCATATGCTAGAGGGCTACACTGTGGGCTGCCCAACTGGAAAGAGCAAGAACACTTGCTTTGCATAATAGACTACAAGGAGGCAACCAGGCTGTTGTTTCAAATATTTTCCTTTTATAAATATAGGCACAAATTTTCTGCAACATTGTGAAGTAAAGACTTCACAATAAAAATAAAGAAATAAAAGATAAATGAGTTGCTAGGAAGCATTCATTCCAAAGAAAAACTTTCATGTCCCTTCTAGGCTTCTATCTAGTGACACTCGGGGAGAGAGGTCCCTACAAAGTAGAATGAGAACTATGCTCACCTTTCAAAAGTGTATCCTTCCCCAGGAATCTCTACAGGGCAGAGTATTTCAAAGGGGTAGAAGACATTTGTTTTCTTTTCTACTGCAGGGGAGCATATGTACACTCTTTTTTTCTGCAATATCTTCAAGAAAACTGCATAAATTTTTCCTAGTAATATTTCCAAATATTTCTGTTACCTACTAGACGCTTTCAAGGCTGCAGCCCCACTCTGCCTGTTGTCTCTCGAACAGTCAGTTCTGAATCTTCTTCTGCACTGAGCTTTATCTGCAAGAGGATTGATACTCCAGTTGATTAGATCCACTATCCCTCTTCCTTCATCTGAACAGCCTTATGTCTACCAGAGAATCATCTTAGGAAATAAGCATCATGGGCTTGAGTCCACCCATACTAAACAGGAAATAAAACTGGTTTCTTGTCTAGGGCAAGTGTCATGCCACTGCACTTAAAAGAAGGAGCTGCAGCAGGGGAAGCTTCATGTCATCTGAGCTGCGGTTGTCACAATCACAGCTCTGCATGTCTGTACCTGCCCTCCAGCAGCCTTGCTGAAGCTGACCTCTGTCCCCTGCTGGTAGAGGTCAACGTCTGCCAAGGGTTCAGAGCTTTACCAACACCCCTCTTAGCTATTGCCTCTATTACCAGAGTAGGACTTCTTTCTGAGGTGGGAATATGACCCCCAAACACTTCTATAGTTTATGAGAAATTGAAAGTTTTTTATCAGTCCTTATGGAAACACAATCTTCTTTTTAGAAAAGCTACAACATAATGGCTTTCCCATCTGTTTTCTTTGATGAATAGGAAGTTTTGATGTCACCTGCTCATCCTCCTGATTCCTCATAGTGTTTTAGCTGTGAGTTTGGGTGGTAGGATGCTTTCAGTTCTATTCTGAACATAAACCATGCAAGTTTTGAAAGCGGTCAACAGACACTCCATTTTTGAAAAACTGATACACGTCCCTACCCTCCAGCAAATCAACTGCACCACTCAGCTTGGTGTCATCTGCAAATAAGTCGAGAGTATGCTTGATCCCACTATGTCATTGATGATGATATTGAATAGTATTGGTCCTGGGACACACCCCTCAACCACACAACTTACTATTTTGACATCAAGCTATTTGTTGGCTGCTACACTTTAGGTGCAGCCATCTAGCAAATTCCTTAACCATCAAATAGCTCACCCATCAAACTTCTTCCATTTTGATGTCACAGGCCTTACAAAAATACTTGTCCACCTGACCTCTGTCTTTTGGCTTAAGTAGCCTGGTTAGGGCTTAAGATTGAAAATTTATGTCCTCATATAATAGCAGAGTCTATTACATCGAGTATAATGTTGTATGTCTGTAGTTCTTTCATGGCCAAATGTCTGCCTTTGGTAACACGCTGAATAGGGCTGAAATTAGGAGAACACCTGTCAACTGCATTTCATCACTGAATGTCTAGACTAAGAAATTAGTTTCAAAACACATTATTTGTAAATAACATGAGGGTTTACACATTTCTTATCATTAAGATGGGGTAATTTGAGATATGTGGCCTTGCCCTGTTGCATGAATGTGTGATGTAAGGGGAATGGCTACTGTCCAGTATCAGCCCTGGAAACACATTCTGTGCAAAGGAACTGAAGTTTCATACTAGAAACTGGGGTTTCTAAAAGCTCAGGACTTCTCAGTTAGCAGCAGTGATGTATGTCACATGTCCTCAACTGTGTATTCAGACTAAAAAGAGGGTTTAACATTCAGGTTGATGGAGAAGTCCCAAGAAACTCCCTTCTTCCCTTGCACCATTATGCATTTTTGTATTGCACACTGACCATTTAAATTGTCACTCACAAAAATGATGAACTAATGCAATTGTTTGAGACAAGGCAGCTGGGCAGATGCTCTATAATGCTCTTCACAGAAACTGCATCTCATGCCTCCTCTGTTACAGCCATGATAGTCTCAATTACTGTCAGTGATGTACAGCTGGCAGCTCTGGGACAGCGTTTCCAGTGCTCAACTCTCTGCATCCTCAGTAATACATGAGGCCAATTTCCTACTATTGACTGGCAGGTGCAAACTCCCTGCATCATGCAGGCAGTGTGCACCTGTGATTCTCTTTTGACTCTTCCTTCGCTTTTTCAGAACTTTGCTTTATCACAACTTAAAAAATGTAAACATAAACCCTGGATTTAAACTTCCTGGCATTTGACAGCTTTGACACCAAGTGATGGAAAGTGTCAGCTAATTAAAAAATTAATTTCTTTTTCAAATGCCACTCTTTGTTATGAAAATGTCTGCTCAAAATGCAGCCTACATATTACCCTGTAGAGAAAGAACCCAAACTGCAAAAATCATAGTGCTGTATTTAATTATGAATCAGAGGATTTTACAAAGAACAGTAAATTGCATAGTGAAAGCCCATTTTTCTTGATGGAGAATACATTAAAACAATCCTTTTCAACCCCAAGCAACCCATGCTTGCTACAATTGCTAATTTTAGATGCAAACTTCATGAACTACAGGTTTTCTGCTTTGGCATGCATTTATGTTAATTATTTTCCCCCCAGACCAAATGCCTGCTATGACGTGATGCAAGTCACATAGAGGTCCAAATCCTTTAACTAGAGCAGAGCAAAACTGCAAGCTCAGACATTTCAGAAGCCAGTAACCAACAGCAAGATGCATGCATATTGTAGGAATAGTTATACAACTTCCAGAAATTTCTTTTCCTTTAAACTTAGATTTTAATTTCCTCAGCTATTCTTTTCTGCACTGTTATGGAGAACAGCTTCAAAATGTGTCACCACCAGGTACTGAGGAGTCAGCTAAGTCTGAATGTGTGGGGAGATTGGTCTAGATGGGTGTCACTGCAGGTCCAAGGGAAATAGAGCTGATGAAAGCTGATGGAAGACAGGTATGTATGATGGCTTAATGCAGCAGTGAGAAACCAAACATTGAACTTCAAGGGTAGGAGGTATGTGAAGGAAACCTGAAGTGCTGACATGAAACCAGCAGCTGAAGCTCTGTGACCATATTGTCAAGGAGTTATATCTATAGAAAGGTGAATTAGTCAAAGAATGTGGATGAGGAAAAGCAGCCCATCAAAAGAACAAATAGGGAGAAGAAGCAGGAAAGGATGACATGGCAAACAGTTTCTAATTAATGTTTAATTGCCAGTATCAGTGGTGACCAGGAAATGAAGAGTCTGGTCATGTAGACAGTGCGGGCCAACATGGAAAAAAGGAGAGAGGGACCCTTTACACTGAGAGGTGTAGGGCCAACTCCATGGCATGCCATCAGCATGAAGTTGGGAAGACATGGGGAATGGGGTGGCTGTTGGAACTGTGTGAATGTAACTGTGGTTTTGAGCTGTGGTCTCCACAAGCATGCCAAGGGAAAGTATGTATCTGCATTATGAAGAGAAAACACTGAGCAGGCTACTTCCAGCATTTTAATTCACTGTAATTTTAATTATAATTTTAATCCACTAGAATTCCCCAATTCTTTTCCAATCCTGTCTTCCCAAAACTGTACTCTGCCTCAGCAAACTGCAGTGACTGAACTTTTTTCTAAGAAAGATACTTCTAGAAACATAGTGCAGAAAGACTTGTCTTTTACACATATCCCAGTCCTTAAAAAAATCCTGCAAGAATTGAAGATATATTTGGTATTTATCCAGTTTCCCAGTAAACCTTTTATTTAAGCAATCCAGACACTTCCTCATTTCTTCTTCCCTTTTCCCAACAGACGTGTTCAGGAACACTCAGCCTGAAAATACAAACACAGTGTAGGAAAGGACTTGCTTTAATCTCCAAGCCCATTTCTTCCTATCAAGCCATTACCTCATGACTGTAAACAACAGACTCCTCCTGATACAAGTACACTTACCTGTTGAATTTGTTACATGTCCCAAGACTAGAAATCCTATGGGGGAGGAAAATACTTTTCATTTTTTCACCATATTTGTTCAAGAGGCAACAAAAAACTCCTTTTATGAATGTAACTCAAGGGTAGATGTGCCCAGCAGTCTGCTTCTGAGATCTAAATTTTTGCAAGTGAGAGAAATGGTCAGTGCACCACACTGCAAATGAGCAAGGTCAGTCCTATAATGTGGCAAAAACACTACTGGAAAAGAGGTGGGGTTTTTTGTTGTTGTTTTTGTTTGTTTGGTTGGTTGGTTGGTTTTGGTTTTTTTGTTTTTTGGTTGGGTACCTTGCTCAACAAAACACCAATACCTTTCACTGTTACCACTCAGTGAGAAGGTGGTAGAGGCTTGGAGCCTCTCTCAAACTCCCCAGACTCTGAGAGTTGAGGTGCAGATGCAAGTGGGTCAGTGTCAGCTGAAGAGTTTCTGCCACAAAGCGCTCAATCTGTGTTAAACCACAAGTCAGTTAAACCACAATTTGCGATCCCTGGCTGCTGAGCAGAGAGCTGCAAAGCTTGTCATTATGTTTTGTGTAGTATACATGCATATATAATCTAAAAAAGATGAAAGGAGTAAGTTTTCCTTTATCTCTTTCACTTCATGCTCCTGGATTATCTTCACATGAAATATCTTAGCATCATGCAGTGCATTTGCTGGCAGCTCTTCCTCTTGTTGGTAAAGCCTGTGCTCTCAGGGACCAAACTAGCTGATAGACTGTATGAAGACTGCTTAATTCCTTTCTCATTATTCCACTGTTAGTTTAATTGCAATAGAAAAACAAACAAACAAACTTGGGGTTATTGCACTTGGACGTAAAATACTAAGTTCTAATATAGCAGTTCTTCCACTTAAAAGCTCATTACTATTATGAAAAATATGTAGGTACTCCTACATAGAGAAACAACTGTGAAAACAGGGTAAGCAAGCTCTGTACTATGAGTTATCGGCAGGAATGTAACAACAGCCTCTCAGATTAATCAGCCTTAGTGATTCTGAGTGCCCTCACATCCAATCTAAATTTTATTTTCTGAGAATAGTACCAATATTGTGATTGTGAGATGCCTTATTCTTTTTGGATTGTTTATGAACAGACAAGTTACTTTTGGAATAAAGCCTGCCAAATCTAATAGGTTAGAAATGGACTTCAGAATCAGTCTGGAAAAGGAAAATATGTTGGTATATTTATGGCATAAGGCAGGAGGCCTTTCACAAAGGCCTTGCACAGGAGGCCTTACAGAGGCCACCTACACAAAGCAGCAGAGACAAACTGCAAATAGTGAAAATGGGTTCACTCACAAACTATTTTAAATCGTGATTTTAAATTGTCTTGTTGTGGCAGGAGAATCATATTAAATCAATAAGCATTTTTAGCCTTTGCCTCTGTGTGTTATATTTTCAGTGAGATCAGTTTTGAGTGACTAAGGCATTTAAAAGGAGTTAATCAATTTTCAACAAACAGATCTTTTTGTCCCCCTTCCCCCTGTGTGTTATGGAACTTAAAATACTAAAATCCCACACAAAGAAATATGATGTTTTCATTCACTTGTCCATCACAGTGCTCAAGGAAAATCGACAACATAGGATTTCAAAGACAGAGGCTTCAGAATATCTAATAGAATGATGCTTAGAAGTGTGTTTAATGCAGGAAACATGCATAACCAGCTCAGATATTACCACCAAAGTAGACATTTGAAATTGTGTACAAAAAAAAAAAAAAGACAAGAAGAAATCACACACAGGCTGGTGGGCAATGTTAAGAAGGTACAAGGCTTGCAGTGTATTAAAGAAATGTGCAAAACTGACAACAGGCAACATTCACATTTTCTTGAGTCACAATTTTTTTTTTAAACAAAATAGGCTGACCAGTGCTTCTGATTTCATCAACAATATGTTGCTTTTCAGGTAGGATACAGCCAAAAGGTTATACAAGCTGCAAAATGACACTTTTTCAAAGTCATTATGTAACAAGAGCTTGTTTAGGTCCAAGGTTTTCTGCGGACCATTCATTTGATTGGCATTCTTTTAAATATACAAACAAAATGATCAAAGTAACTGTCACATAAGAACTTGGCTATTATCTGCAAAATAAAGAAGTCCAGAGTGATCCTTCATGAGCAATGCAGCTAACACATATTTCTTTGGACAAATACATATTCACATGTGCTTGCAAAGTATTTCTAAATAGACTTTTCAAAAAATATTTTTAGAGTAGTGCAATTTAACTTTATCTGCAATTGCAACCATTGAGAGGTAATCCAGAGAGGACCACAGCCCCCCTTGAGGATGCAGTCCTGTCGCTCTCCCCTGGGCAAAAAAATCCCCTTTAATGTAACTGGGAATTGTAATGAGGAGCTGTGCACAGGTAGTCCCTCAGGAATGAGTCTCTGCTCACTGTGTGGGGAGTGGAGTGTTGAAGTCTGCATGCAGCTACCAGAATATATCCCCAAGTACTCGTTATGCAGTGGCCACTACAACATTTGAAATGTAAATGTTTCTCATCTATGTTCCATGTAATTTATAAGATAATGCTGTTTCCATGCAATAGAGAAAGATCATATCAGAAGAACTGACATTATTAACTAAGGAAAAAACCCTGGTATATCAGTTTTAACACAACTGCAGTTTTTTCCTCTACACAGTATTTCACATCGGTAACAGGTAATGTTATACCATAAAACATATTCATATGATCTTGCGATTTGAATGAAAAACTTTTTCTGCAAGATATCCATATTAAAATAGTTATGTGCACAAAAAGTGTTCATAGCATGACACCCAAAGCAGTAAGGAGTTAGTTTGACCCATTAGAGCTAAGCTATGTAGTACAAATGAAGGCTACTGGTACATGTAGAAAAATATGATAGGCAGTCAGTTACAAACCTGGCAGTATTTTGAAACAGAGATTTTTAGGTCTTGCAATGGAATGATAAAGTCAGCAGGAACTGCTTTTGGGAACTCCAGAAAGAGATTTGCACTTGGTGTTTCTCACTGTCTTATAAGCCACCCTACCACATAGAAAATGTTGCACCAGGAGTTATCACCAGGGTCTGAAATTTTAAAAATCTGCTAAAACTTAAGTGCACCAGAGTCTACTCCATTGCATTTCTCTTGCAATGTATAAAATATAGAAAATTGTAATGATGACTTACTGGATAAAAGTATTAATGCTCACAAATAAAATCTGCAAAATTTCTGAGTCAGATTTGAAGTTAAACATTTTGTACGTTTAATTGGTATGATTTGACCATCTCATGTATTTTTGACCACCAAGTAGCAGTATATATTCTCCATTTTGGATTGGCTCATTTAATGTGTTACCTTGTTTCTAACAAGGCTTTAAAATGGCAAAAACCCTACTTGAAACAAATGGCTTTACAATGAGAAATAGATTTTCCATGAGAAACACCTTTTAATACTGTTACAAAATCTCCCCACTAGATAAAAAGGCAAGATAAATAAAAAGCTTAGAGAAAGGAAACGCTTCGTAGGCTTGCTCTTTTATCTTCCCCTGGCAGATGCTGGTCTCCTCAACACATGAAGCTGGCTAAGCAGGATTGTTTTTCTTTCGCTTGCTTGGGCTGTGAGTAGGATCTTGTTTCAGTTCATGGTATTGCATCTGTTTAAATACAAAGTTCAGAAAGAAAGTTGTCAGGTGGCACTTGTTAGATAAAAAGAAAGATTTTTTTTTTTTTCTGCCAGGGGATAAAAAGTTGAAAAAAAGATGCCTTTCCCCCTAAAAATGACACAGGATTTGCAGATATGATTCACCAACAACAGAACAACAGATCTAGAATAAGAAGGAAAACCAACACCAGGAAAATATTACCAGGAAATAACACTGCATGCTGATGTAAACTCAGAAAAGACTATCTTTTTTTGTTTTGTTTTCTCCACGAGCTCTAGTAGACAATAAGCATTGTCATCTTGACCATGTTGGATACCATTCTTTGTAATGTTTTTTAAAAACTTGGTTATTTCTAAATGCCTACCACAGAGGATATCAGATACAGAGAGGGTGTTTGCACTCTTATCTCCTACTTAATACCAGCTCTGAACTGAAACCAGAAATATGGGAAGTCTATAATCTTTGTGACACAGAATGTGATTTATGTGCTTGATGCTATCTTAAATCTTGCATGCTCTCTGGGGATTGTGTACTGCATCATAAAAGCTTGTAATTCACAACATGATTTTTTTTTTTTTAGGAGTTTATGAGCACTGTTGAACTGTGGCCACAGCAAAAGCTTTCACCCACAGAAAGGAAAGGCGAGAGTGCTCTCAGAGTGCTGTCACAAGACACTGGGCAATGCTGCCTGCCTCTTCCATTATTTGACCTTCTTGTGCCAGCTCTGCCTGTCCTGAGAGACTCAGATCTAGCACTCCTACACAGTGCCCTATCCCAGTCAGATTCACATCGTGCTGGATGCTGTTTAATACAAGCTCTATCATGTGCTACAAATACTTGTAGTTCTGCTGATTGCTCCTACGGATCCTCAGAGACACAACCAATGCAGGAACTTCTTTCTCATTGGAAAAAGAGCTAGCAGCCTTCTTACAGTTCACAGACTATCCTCAGCTTCAGTTTGCAATTTCTTTCTGCCAAAGAATATAATAGTAAATCAAAATAACTGCTTTAAAAAATCTTTAAAAGTAAACAAATGAATTATATGTATATATATACACACCACTTGCACATCGGAAGGGACTCTGGACAGGAAGTCAAGTAGCTCATTGTTATCAATTGCATATGGATTTCGAATCTTCTTTGTAAATTTATTGATGCCTGCAAAAGTGAAAGTTTACTATCATAAATATTACTATCATAAGATATAAGATATCAAAAGATATATACTTTTCGCAAAAAACCCCAGATTTTAGGATCCAGTCTGAATCCTGACAGTAGCATTGAATGAATGCATGAATTGTAAACGGTGGGCTCCAAAGGTTGGACTCTGCTTCTGTAGTTCCCTGTTTCAAAATGCAAACATTCTAAGGACATTTTCAAATTCATTCAATATATTTTTTTGGAGAGTAACAAAAACTGTGATTATTATGAGAAAGTTGGGAAAAGCAGAGGCATAAAAAGTATTCAATTTCTGTAACAGAAATGATGAGCAGAAATGGGCTTTAATTGGAGGACACAAGACTCATAAAAGATTCAGAAGATTCAAGGAAAGTATTTTTCATGCTGAGGACAATGAAACATACAGGAAGCAGTGAAATCTGCATCATAGAAGGCTTTAGAGGAGTTTGCACAAACCTCTGCATGGGAATGATGATATGATGGCAGTGCAGAGAAGAGAGGGTATGTCCCCCTTGGACATCATGGTCCTATAATGCCTACTGGCAATTAGTGTTCAGAAGCACCAAGGAAAATCATCCACAAAATAATCAGAAAGCTGGCTTTTAAATTAGACTTATTTTCTTATCATTACATACCGCATCAGATTCATACACTTTGAGACCCTGGTTTGTGAGCTCTGGGAACACATGTGTAAGACATGGACAGAAACAGTGCAAACTGCATTGGCTCTCATGTGAGCAGGAGAAAGCCAGGACACTATTAAAAATATGCCTTTCTGTGTAATTTATCCAGCCTCTATCAGGTATAAGATAACAGTTTATCTTCCACAAAGTCTTTGGTGGCCAGACTTTTCAGAAAGCTTAGCAAGGACATAAAGCCTTTAGATGGGGCATACAAGATTCAGTGTCAACAGCAAGCATGGTCTCCCACTGCATGAATCCTCTGTTCTGCAGCGTAAATAGGAGATGCTGCCCTCCCTTTGTATGGTGTTGGATAGTGAGTGTGCAGAAGGAATATCTGACATTCAAACACCTTTGTTTAAGAAGGTATTTTGCATCAGTGAGTGACTGCAAAATTTAAGGTGAACACCACTGTTTGTTGCACATGGCCACTGGACCACCCATGAATGAATTCAGGCCATATGATCTCACTTTATCACGTCTGATAAAGAAAAATACCAGTCAGTGCGTGAAACCTTGAGGAAGGAAAAGTGCTGCACAGATTAGAGGAGACACTACAGGAGAAGCAAAATACAACAAGGGGATTGGTCTTTTCCAATAGTTTGAAAATTTTCAGATTGAAGCAATAATAGTTTTTTACACATAAACAGCTGTATCTGTGACCAGGACTCAGCACTTCATCAAGTGGGATTAGGATGGAGAGGTGGTTCCTGCTCCATCCCACCTAACACACCACCAAGGAGTGGTGGTCTCCACTGGGAGAGAGACAGCCAGAAAACGATGGATAATTTCTAGCTAGGACAGGCTGAAAGGGGCAGACCTGATGTATGCACAGAAGAAAGACAGCTATACAAAAGATGACACATAATATGAAGGAATTTTCATTTAAAAACTCTGCCTTCCAAAGAACAAAATGGGCGGATGCTTTTACAGATCAGCTCAAACGTTCCTAGGGAAGTAAGTCCAAAAAGAGAAATCAATGGTTTCTCCAGGCAGGATGGATGAATAGGTTGAAGAAATATACACAGGAGAGGCTAGAAGCATGCAGAGATGGAGAAAACAGGTAGGTGTTTGGAATACCACAGTTTTTGAAGGGAGAGCTGCTCAGAGCTATGCCCAGGATGATATGGCTCTGTGAGAATTCATTTCACCCTGAGGAGGTCTGGATTGTGGAACCTGCACACACAGTACCTGTCTGGTCTCCTGTCATGATGCACAAGAAAAAGGTTCCTAAAGAGGGGATCTGCATATATTTGCTGAGTAAGAAGTCATCTGAACTGAAATGCAGGAGGAAAACATGGAGCTGAAACCTCTAGAGAACAAAAGGGCTTGAAGTTCTATCTACATAACCTATGTAACTTGAAGGCAAGGGAGAGAAGAGATGAAGAGAGTTCAAGGTGCATTTATAATAATTTATGCTTATGCTATCCATCCATGGTTTGGGAGGCTTTGAGTTGAGACCCTGCCTTACCTGAAACAGAGGTATTTCTGTGGGAGTGTGACACTTCCAGGGGTATGAGTCATGAGCTTTTTAAAGAACAGTTCTGGCTCTACAGTTCTGTGGATCTTGGAAGGGTATTATAGTCTCAGGTTATTGTACCAAACCTGATGTAAAAAAGCAAGATGTCAGACCTGTCTGAAAAATGACAGAAAAAGGACACAGACAAATCCTTCAAACTTCCTGTATGTGTGTGCTAGAAAAAAGGAAACTTTAGGAACGAACTAAGAGTCTGAGTTACACTTATGTGATGCAAGGTATGGGGAAATAAGTAAAAGTCAAAGACAGAAAAAGAAAGAAAGTATATGCTTGCTTTTGTCAGTTCTGTAGAAATACTTTAGTTCATATCCTCTGTATTGCTTTGGCTGTCATAATTTGAGAAAGCATCTAAGAAAATTACTAACACTTGACTAATAAACAAAAAATAAATTCTTTGGAGTCAGTTCAATGATTTTATGCTATCTCTTGTCACCCTGATTTTTTCAGCCCTCTTTGTCTCTCATGGTTTCATAGTTCTTAGGTTGTTTCTCACACACGGGTGTTATAAATAAAAGCAATGTTTTCCTTAGCCTAAGTAGTTTGCATTCTTTGTATTAGAGTTATGGACAGCTGATGGACAGTTGTCTNTGTGTGTGTCAAACAGCGACACTCCTGAATTCAAAAGTCTCTCACAGAAGTGTGATTGCTATTCTCTCTTCAGAAAGAAAATCTAGCCACTGATCTAACCGAGACTGAGCTCCTCCTGCGTCTGTGCTACTCGGTAAGGGTACAGCTGCTGGTGGTATAAGATGTATGAAAAGATACACAAATGAAAACCTGGAGCATTATTTACAACAGATGTGGTGACAGTAGCTTTTTAAAATCAGTATAAAGAACAGATATAAGCACAAGCAGTGAAAGTTTGAATCAATCGTAATTCCATTGCCCTACCTGCCCATAGTTTCTGTTCATTATCAACCAGCCAAATACCACCTATTCCTTTCTTTCTCACTAAAGGTGACCCCTTAAACAGGTTTCTTGCAGCTATGTTTGCATACACTTTCTCAAGATAAAGTGCTGCAGTAAAAAAGGTGTATTGTTCTAAATGCACCATATAGATTGAAATACCTCTGTTTGTGTGTAAGTGGTGAGAATAAATCAGAGTAATATCTAGACAAAGCTACATTTTGATATATGAAGAGTCCTCATGGCTACATGTTTATAGTATGATTAAGTCTAGAATGCCAGCCAAGAAAAATGCATTTTGGAGGTGGGCCTAAATATTTACATTGTTGCTATTTTTAACTAACATGCCTAATTCCATCGTAGGGCAGCTTCATGACCATAAATACCAAAAAGTACTGTCAGTGTAAGTCATCCATTGAAAAACAGGTTTTTAAAGTGATACAGACAGTTTAAAATGGCTTTACTTACCCCAGACAAGGACAATGTATCTCAGTGGAATGAAATACAGGACCACGGTGAACACAGAGAGGGCAACAATTGCCAGCCAGCTCAGAAATGGGACAGTCCAGTTGAATGTACTAAAGAAAAATTAACAGAAGTCAGAACTGAGGTCAGCCAACAAAGCCAATAAAAGGACAGTGGGAGAAGTTTCCACTGGGGAGAACAAGCGGAG
Organism: Donacobius atricapilla; assembly: GCA_013397315.1. Lineage (NCBI taxonomy): Eukaryota > Metazoa > Chordata > Aves > Passeriformes > Mimidae > Donacobius > Donacobius atricapilla. The sequence goes on along the minus strand of WBMY01000226.1, from coordinate 60,250 downwards.
TCTACTAATGAAGGCATAAGTGTATTTGTCATTCATCAGGGAGAGCCTGAGCTTTGACCCACTGTCAATGGAAATGAAAGGAGGTCCTGGCTTTGCCCACTTGCCTGGTGAATTTCACCTCTTCTGGCCCAGCAGTGCATACCTGCCATGTGAATTACTGCTCTGCCTTTCAGAAATCTGAGTGCTTAACCCCAGTTTCAGCATCAGGCAAAACCCACAGAGCTCCCTACTCCCCAGATGAACTTTCACAGGCAATCTACATTCCCTTCTCAACACCATGGTAGGTAGGATATAACAGTTGGAAGAGTACTGCTAAGGCTTTCTTGTTTATCTTCTCTCTGTTCCACTGTAAGGACAGCACAAGCAGTTAAAGGCTGAACAGGGACATCCCTCTCTGTCTGAGGTATAGGTGCACTCCTCAGCCAGGTGCCTTCCAGCTTTGGGGGAAAAGGAAAAGGCAAGTGCATGACTGTGCAAAGGTGGAAACTCATCCATGTGCTTAAGAAGGAGAGGGCTAAGGAAAAAAAATAAAAGGAGGGGATAGAAAGTTAGTCATGAAGACAAGGATAATGCAACAGCAGTGGTTGAAGGAAGAAATAAAAACCCTCTGGATGTCAAAAGAAAAAAAAAAGATAATAAAAACCCCTGAAATAAGTAAAGCTGATTTATCTGTGAATAAAGGAAGAGAATTTCTGGGATCCCATCAAAGTTTCACATAGGATATTACCTTTCCAAAAAAAGTCACAGATAAAACTATCCTTACTAATGGTCCCAGACTCTATGCTGATAAACTGCTGGTCACCACATTCTGCAAAAGTGAGATGTCAGGAAGGGAGAGTTAACGGATCTTGGAAAAGGGTGCTGTGGCTCTCCAATCCCTGTGTTCAGTGAAGAGAGAAAGACCAGATGATAATTTTATACATATGTCCCACAGGAACGTTGGTTAAGGAGAGCTTGGTGCAGGGGATTTTTTCCATGAAGGCACTGCCATCTCAAAAATGTTGCATGACATTTACCTAGAAGGAAACTGTGGTTTTAATTCTAAATAGTCTCATGATCCTCTTTAAAGTATTACTACTAGCTATTGTCTCACTCAGTGTGATTACATTATTTTGGCTTCTCTAGATGAATAATTGCAATTATCTGAATTGCAAGCCATATTTTTCCATAGCCATAATGAGCTCTGGCTTGCTGTGTTTATTGTCTTCTTTTTGGCCTGGCAATTTTGACATGTCTCCACTAACACTATGCTAGTGTCACTTAGTGTAGGACCCCTCCTTTTATCTTCAGGGGACACCTGCTCTTTCCCCTTTTTCTGTACACATTTGAGATGAACAGAAGGTTGAGGGTGTGCTCATGCTCCTGTGACTCGGCTTTGTGCAGTGGATCACAGACACAGCATGATGTGTGGGAGCATGGCTCCTCACTTAGTAAAGCTCCTTATGGGCTGTGTTAATGCAGCATTCAGTACAGGTTTCCCATTATAGTTTTAGGAGCAAATTACAAAGACTTATAGTTTCACTTCATTTACAAAATTCTGTAGCTCTCATCTGGTATATAATAGAACAAACCCTACCTCTAAAATGCAAAATTAGAACTACTTAATCATCAAGACAACTTCCATGAATAGCCTTTTGATAAAGGACTTTTTTCAGAGACTTGCTCATTTTTCTAACTGGAGAACTTGTGTGATACAATATGCTTGCACCTGCCTCTCCTGCTGTGAACATAGCCTGCCTGGAATTGTCCCTATGGGAACACTTTCCCAGGGCTTCCTATTAGGGACTTTGCTCTTAAATGCATAAATGGCAATCTCCTCATCATCAAGACAGAACAGGACAGCATTAGAGATGATCCTCAGGATTCCTGCAGACTGACCTCCACCCAAGAGACAGGTTTCCTAAAATTCACTTCCAAAAGTGAATCGGGTAGTGGTGAGATGCTCTCGGCTTTCAAGGTGCAGAACACCAAGTCCATCCTCTCCATGCTTTGCAGCTGACAGCTGGAAGGTGTCTTTCTGGAACCTGTCTAACCTCAAGTAATAAACCTTGTGCTGCTCTCTACTGACCATGCCAGAAATACGCGATTACATTTCCTGTAGTAAATATCAGAACCCCTCTTTCTTAATGTCTAGATTTGTTGGCAGTTTTTATATATTATGTGTTAGGTGTTACAAATAACAAATACTCTAAAGGAAAGGTTTTGCTGATCTATAAATAAAACTTCAAGCAAATGAACATATGTACATCCTTAAAATATGAAACCCCTGTTCAGTTCTGCTTATTTCCTTTATCAAAACTGCATTTTTTAAATCACTTTTAAATAACAACCTTATAACAATATGGTCTTTCTTTTTTACTTAAAACCCCGATTTTTGTCCCAATTAATAAAATTGTAAACTCCAGAATTACTATGACAGAATTTCCACTGACTGAGGGCCTCTGTAAAGGAAAGTAAATATATATGAGTTTGAACAATGGACTCCCCCAGAATAAGTAAGTAAAAGACTAACATTTTATATCTCTGCATGGAAAAGATGTTAAAGAGTACTGGAGAGCAATCCAGCACCTGTGTCAGCACTTACTTCTTGATCCTTTCACCAAAGGAAGCGATTTCATCTAGGATATTCTGGACAGTGACACAAACCTCCTGAATGGCATAAAGTCTATTCATAAATCCTTTCTTTTCACTGTCCTAGATAAAAGAATAGGAATAGTTGAGTAAAAGAATTTCTGACTGTAGCAAAAGAATTGTGTTGCCATCAGTTAAGTTCCAAAGGGTCCTGTGTTACAGATTCATGTAAAAGGAATTGGTAAAACCTGGCAATAGAAAATGATTTCTTGTCCTGTAAACAGTGCTTATTGCAGTATGTATGGTTTGGTATATATGCTGAGCTCCACAAAATTTTGTCTGTCACTGTATTCATTCTAAACACATACTTGAATAAGCCAGGTCTGTAGGTTGTCAACATGCGGAAGGTGCCAACCCTGTATGTTGTGTGCTCTTTCAAGTGACAAGAGTCATAAGGTGAAATAAAGGCAGTTTGTTGATATGCTGGTTCTTGAGCTGATGTAGGCACAGGAAAATAAAAATTTCTAGTGGAAGGCTCTGAGCAAGAAACCAGAAAAACTCAGCTCCTACGGAGAGCTGTTCTTTTCCCCCCATATATCTATCTCTAAATCCAGACACGTTTGCGGCATCAAATCCACTAACAATACTGTGTTAGATGGGATTAAAATGAAGTATAACAATGGGGAAAAAACCAAAAAAGTTTCTCTTCCTTTTTTTATAGACTACTGATAAGCCAGAAGGCTATGTTCAACACTTCCAATGGGTTGTTGCCATATTACCCTATACAGTCTGAATGACATTATTGTTTTCTGAAAATAAGAAATTGACAGAAAATTTTGTACTCCTAGGAAAATATTTCAGTAAAGAAGTTCAACTTTTTGTCATCACAAACCACATGATACAACAGTCTCTCTCATTGACTCCAAAGTTCAGCATCAAGAAATGCACGTAACATTTAATTTTGCTTTTTTTCCCCTGATGCTTAACTATCAGACAGTATATTTGTTCACTCGTTTTGTTGACATTTTTGCTGTCTTATAAATTAGATTGAAAGAAAACATGATTTATCATTTAATCATTTCAACATCACTGGTTCTGCAACTATGTTGTGAAGATTGCCTGTGAAGACGTTTGGAAGTATTTAGTTAGAGAACACAGATTATCTAAAAAACAACCATGAGAGAAGTAGACAGACAGAGACAAGAAAACTACTTTGAGTGGTTATGTGTAATTTAAAAACCAAGCACTTCAGTCAAAGCAAAACCACCAGCTTCTCAGGCAATGTGAAAGACCTTACATTCTCACAAAAGATTAATAATTGTTATATCACAAAGAAATACTTTTGTTTTCTGGGAATGACCACAATGGATCAGAACTAGTGCTGCACAGCAACACAGTCATTTATGTAAGTTACTTCCTTAATATTTACTGCATTCTTGAAGACTTTGCAATGACACCATTATTCTCCTTAGGTATACAGTTTCTGAAGTTGCGCATCATATATCCAGTATGCTTCATCTGTCATCAGGAAATAAGCACCTGCTCAATTCCTTCATGTAAAACACATGCTTCCAGTATAATGTTTTCTTAGGTAGCAGAAGTGAACAATAAACCATACCAGTATTTTTCTGCTTTCTGAATATGTATACATACCCCTTGCCTCTTCAATTTTGTTGAAGAGATTCTGCCTCTATGTAAATTTATTTTGATTTATAATTAACTTTTGTAAGAAAATAATTATGTCACTCTAACAAACAGTACCCTTTGTTGGCATATCCAGAACTCAAATGGGGTTACATTCAGAAGTCCTGAGGCTGTTTTAATTTATAAGTATCTTACACAATAGATTTCTACCTTTATTCATGTCATGACTTAGGAATGGCACTCTCCAATTTAGTGCCCCCACTGAGACTTCCAAATCCTGCTGCTGCATGCTCAGTCCCACACCCTCCCCATCCCCATGGTGAGCTGGAGAGGAGAACTGGAGGCACAAAAAATTGTGGTTGAGATAAAAACAATTTACTGGGAACAGCAATGAGATAAGGAAATGAACAACAACAGTGACAATATTAAAACAAAAGTGTGCAAAGGAGAGAGAGGGATTTACATGTAAAATGCTCTCTGCAGAGCCCAACCAGATTGCAGCCCACCACCCTGAGCACTCCCTCTGGCTTGGAGCCAGTACCACATTTATTAAACTGAAAGGAACCCCTCTTCCTTTTGAGAGAATCTCTTTCCTCTGCTCCCATGACGTGAGATGTTAGAAAATAAACTCTGGGTTACAGCCATGTCCCCTCCTGGTCGATGCAGAAATTCATCCTGTCCTAACCAGAACAGATAATCCAAAAATATACCAGTTTTAAATAATTTCCCACAAAAACCCATAAAGACAGAAAGAGACAGAGAAAGGATCACTGTTTCCAACCCACTGCACCTTCTGAGCTTAAAGGAAATTTGACCTGCTGTGAGGCAGGATTAGACAAAACAGCACAGGAAAAAGGAGGCAGTCAGAAGGATCATGGTTCATATTTGCTTAAACTATTCCAACTATTTCCACGTGTCCCTCAGCTATTAACTGGTTTTTATTTCCTGGACTATGGAAACACTGCACTTATTTTCTTCTAGCAAGATGCCATGTTATCAAATACAACACATGAGCTACCTAAAGTAAATCAAGGTTCTTAATAATTAATTTTTCAAACACTACTGGCATTTCCTTTCCAGAGAAAGATAGTGTGAGAGACTGGAGGAGATTGCTGGCTTGAAACATTCCAGTTGCATGTGTGGGTTAAGGGGTAAGACAAGCCTTGCCCTGTTGAGGTGCTGTGTTGCTCGATCCACACCACCCCCTAGAGCCTGTAGCCCAGCCCTGCAGCGGCACAGGGGAGGCAATGTTCCAAACCTGCCCCTGGAGCCCCTAACCCAGTCCCACAGTGCTACCAGATGTCCCACCTGGGGGAAGGGCCGAGGAAAGCCAAAGGGTACTCACACCAGAGCATGAGGCCAGCATGTCTTGCCCACTGAAGCCAGCAGTGGTAGTTACATTTGCTCTTTTCTATACCTCTTCTTTCTCTTTGATCTGTTTCTACCAATTCCTTCTTTTTGAAGTCTAAGTAACCTAAAATCAGATGAGTTAGAGTTTGTCAGGTTGAATGGACCTGGAGCTTGCTAAATTAATGCTTTGTGAAATGCTTTATGTTGATTCAATTTTGCTTTAAACTTCTGCCAAAGTTCCCTGATTTTCTGAAGTTGCCTGTAAAGTTTTTGTTGTTTTGACTCTTGAGGAATATCTTGTCAGTATTTTTCCTTTGTGTCTAACTCTGGGTAAAAGAAACAAACAACCTGTAAGCCCCTTTAAGGGACTTGGCAAGAGAGTTCTGGGGCCTTGAAGATGGTCCATGACTGGAATCAATTTCATCATTTGCATAACTACACCTGCCAATTTTCTGGACATAATTGTCATTTAAATAGCAGATAAAATTTAAAATACAAAGCTAGCAAAGCTTAATACAAAGCATTATTACTATTTCATTTTTGTGATGTGTTTGCAGTTGGCTTAAGGTATCTGAAAAGCAAGAGATTTGCTAGGGCATGGTTGTGATCACAAACTGTGAAAGCAGAGTCAAATTGATGTTGATGGTCTGACCTGAATTTTAAAAAGGTTATGAGCCCAAAGTAAAGACTGAGATGAGTCCTTCTCGTCTTTCATGGGAAATCGTAGATTAAAGATTGATATGCTGTTTGACAAATAGCAATACTTAACACTTACATACTGAATTTGAGCCAGAACTGTATTTTCCTTTTGGTGAAACCAAAGCAAAACAAAGTAAATGACTAGCTCTAGACTATGTTGAGCTAATTGACACAAATTCCTAAATAAAATCCATGTTGTGTGAGTCTTTTTATTCAACATACTGTGCTTCCAACCCTATGACAAAGTAGGGTGATTTAGGAAAGGAATATATCTTAACCCCTAAACTTCTCTTCTCTCCAAGTGAAAGCGCATTTAAAAAACAAACATTTCAAATGACCAGAAAAGCAGGAGAGCCAGAAAAAAAAAAGAGTTTTAAGTACAGAGAATCAAACTCAGAATATTTTATGGTGGATAACTGTCTTACTAGTAACTTCTAATTTGGAGAGAAAGGCACAGATCAAGAGGAGAGTTTTGAGAATAGAAGCAAATGCTGAAATTTTTCGAGATGGTGCCTGGGAAAAACTCCAGATGGATCTTCCCGAAACAACTCTGATATGATAGAGCACCTCTGCACACATCATAGCAACCAAGGCAGAGCCAGACTAACTTGTGATAGACACAGAGAGTGGATACAAACATCAGCACTGGAACATCATCAGTTGTATGTCCTGTCACTTGGTCACCAGAAGACACATGAACTCCTTCCTGTTTGCTTGGGTTATGGATTACCTGTTGTAAGGTTCCAACAGAAGGAGTTTACAGAGGTTCCTCTGCTCTGGGTAAGACACACGGGAGAAATGGAAATCAGATATTCTCAAGAGGTCAAAACAAGACAAAAGCTCACTGGCAAACTTTAGAAAATTCAGAGAATTTTGGCAAAAGATTTAGTACAATATCCAACCAATACAAAACACTTGGGCATTAACTTGGCCCATCCAACTTGGCAAACTTTAAACCTGTTCAATATTAAGTTACTCAGAATGTTCCAAAAAGAGGGAATTGGAAGAAAAAAAGCAAGAAAGACAGGATACATATAGAAAAACACACATATAACTCTCAGATCCTGGGTTCCAGTGATGCTCAGATAGAAACATCCAAGATAGAAACTCCAAGAGCAGGTAGGGTGAAGACATACGCCGGCCTCCTCCTTGGCCATAAATACCCCTTGTCTTCTGTGGGCCGTCCTCCCAGGTGGGTCATTTGGCTGGTCATGTGGCTGCTCAGAAGTTGGCTTAAGGTAGAGTGGAGCCCTGCCTCTGGTCTGCCATGGTTGGCAGCTCTGCCAGGCCAGGAGACTGGCTCTAAGGATGGAGAGTGTGGGGCAGTTCACCTGCCCCACCAGGGCAAGGCCTGACCCGATCCCCTACACACAGGCATCCAAAAAGACCTCAAACATCAACCTTTCTAGGTTCTGTCACCTGTGGCAGCAAAAGTATAGCCCTGCTGCTATCAGTAAAGAACCACTCTAATCATCTTTGACTTTTAACAGCAAGTGAAAAAAAGTCTCTATTCCTTAAGAAGAAGCTTCTGTGAGAAAACTCTTCAGATTATTTCAACTAATAATTGGAAGTAGAGTCCATAAATAGGCACCCACATCATCCCTCAGCAGAAGACTCAGCTATACACAGGGCTGCAACACTGGGAGACTTCCCTTTGTGGACTGAAGAAATAGACCCAGAAGTAGTTGGTAGTAAATGCATTAGCCCTTTACTGGCAGGAGTCATTAGTACTGCCTGGAAAAACACAAAGACACAGACTGTGATATGATTGTTTATGGTCTGGCCACTGCTCAAAACCCTACCTCAGTAAGTACCTTCCAAACCCTAACCATCTTTCTGTGAAGCCCACAAAGAAGAAGATAGTAAGCCAACACTGTTTCAGCTCTGCAGGTATTTGATCTCCTTAAAGTCTTCTGAATCTCTATCAAAAGATGTCAGATCTGGTGATGGACACCCAGTTAAGTTTTTATTTTACCAGATACGGGAGATAAGAAATCCTGTCCACTTCTGGTGAGCAACAGAAAACACTCTGGGAAAGGTTTGACTGGGCAAGGTGAAAAACAGGTCTGGCAACCAGAGAACAGGTTGCATGGCTGGTGTGTGGTTGCCTCATGCATGAGGCAGTGATTGTTTGGGGAGACGCATGGACACCACATGATCAGAGAGCTGGCTGGGTAAAGGGATGCATGAACAGTGGCACTTCAAGGGCAGGCAGCCAATGCATGCAGGTTTTGTTTAAGTTTAGAGCATAGAAAGACTTGGTTTGCTGCAATAAATGGTCTCCTTCAGAGCAAGAAAGCAGGAGGGCTGTGTGTCTTTGTTCCCCATTGCTACAATCAAATTCTCAGGTAAATGGAAGGAGGACAGACAACAATATTGTTATCTTAAAGCTGGTTGTGGAAGCAGGTCTTGAGGTAAAGCTGAATGGTCTATGGGTTCTGGAGAGGTGCATGATGTGACCCGAGGCTGGTCTCCTCATTATATCCTATAATGAACTGAGAGAATCAGGTTATTTTAACTTCTTCCCTCTTGCAGGCTATCACTAATGGAACAGCACAACCGCATTACTCTTCCCAATTCTTAAATGGAAAAAGTATGGGAAGACTCTTGGGGTATATAAAACTTTTCACTGGGACCTTAAAGATTCGGAAGTTCCCACCCTTTCAGTAAGCCAGACTGTAACTCTTGAGACTTTCACTTATTTCAAATAGTAACAAGATGGCATGTCCAGCAGACAGTTACCTGCATACATTCCCTCTTCAGCATTAGCAAAATAGAAAACCTGTTTGGTACTCCTTCCACTCTGAAAAGGAACAGCAGGACCAGGCTTCCTTAAAGCACTGGCACCATGTCTCCTCAGACATCAAATCTCTGGGTTATGTAGATAACCAGAACTGAGCTTTTAAACTTTGGGCTTCAACTTCACCCATGTTACTGAGCACCTTCAGTAACCACATTTTGCAGATACTCTCAGCTGTTTACAAATGGTCAATATGTCATCTTTAAAATCAATGTGCTAGCGTGTGTCTTTATGCGTGCATGGTGATGAGGTCTGAAAATAATTGCTCATGCCTAAGTGGAAATCAGGCTGAGAATTTTAAAATATGGAGAAAACCACACAATAACGAAGAGTAAGGTTTTACAGAGACAAATTATATTAGTGGTCATGGTTATTAAAGAAATAAGCAATAAACTTATTGCCTACTGCTTGTTACTGACAGCTAAGATGCTATTAAAACAGCATACAGTAGGCACAACAGAAATTATATAAACATTTGGAATAAAATACTGAAGACTCAGTAAAGAACTGTTAAAGAGTCTTGTTTCAGCATTGCCCGGCTGTTGTTAAGATCTGCAGCTGAAGACCTCGTGTGACAAGGGGCCATGAGCACGCATTGATAATGGGCTGTGAATGCCCATGATAGGGGCAGTGAATGTGCCCTGCTATTAAAGGTGGGTGAACTCTAGGGCCAGCTATCTGGGTATATCACCTATCATGGTTGAATATCCCGTGAATACAGTGTCCATGGCCACAAGCTGGAGTGGAACCACCTAGTTGCTGCCATAAAGCACCACTTAGCCTCTATGTAAGTGAATGCACAGCGAGTGTGTCAGAGCCCTCCTCACCAAGAGAGAAGAAAGATGGGTCTTCACAGGATACCAAGGATTCTTGCTAGTGGTTGCCTTTCTTGCTTTCTGTAATTCTTTGCTTTTTCCTACTTTCCTGTTCTCTTTCTTGCCCTTTCTTTGATAGTGAATAAATGTGTATTATCATTTTGATTATCAACATTTGACCTCCTTGGTGTCTTAATCTCACTCTGGGTATATTGGAATCCTGCCGATCCCTGTGTTCACAGTGTAGGACACATTTCCAGGTTGGGATAGACTCACTGTTTATGAAGACTCCACACCTGAGAGCATGAATAACCTCCTCTTAGCAGTGGGGTTGGACTAGATATCTCCAGAGGTCCCTTCCCACCCTAAGAATTCTGTGATCCTGTGTGAATATTACAACAATCTGTTCTTCCCCAAACATTACACTGACAATTGATAAAAACAATTTTGAACCTTCTGTGACTTTTTGGCAATACCACATATGTAATGAATTAGATTTTCTTATGGACTGCTGCAGTGCTAGAAGATAAATATAAAACTGGGGGAAAAATGCCAAGAGCTACAGAAATAATTCTAAAGAAAAAGAAGATACTGCAAGCTTTCCAGAGTAAAGAAATAACATTGTAATGACAATTATGTAAATTATGTCTAAATTGAGATTATTTTACTAGTGCTCTTTATTTTCTCTTTCTCCCTATAACATTCCACAGTGCTGCCCAGTGCTTTTTAAAAAATATATTCCTGTCCTGATCTCTCCTTCATGGCATATTTGAATACTGTAAGGACAGCACTCCAGATAAAAGGCAGAAACATGGAGACAATAGAGCCAGTTTATAGAGCAACGTGGGGGGTGCTCTCCCCCCATCAAAGGGCCATCTAGTGGGGAGAAACAAAAACTTACATTTTCCTTGCATGATACCTTTTTGACTAATGCTAAACCTTTAGGTGTTCACTTCATATATATTCTAAGCAAATATATTATTTGAAAAAGGTGAAAGCTTATTTGTTCATGGCGATAGACTCAGGAGCAAAAAGTCAACAATGCCAAATTTTGCTATGCCTTTCTTGGCCTTATTTTGGAAGGAAACTCATAGAACTTAAGGCACTGTAGGGTTAAACACTGGGGCGATTAGAATACACACAATGAATGTGCTTTAGGTCAATGTTTCAAATACCTGAAATTCTTCTTTCAAATGTCTTTTTCTTCATCCCTTTGACTATGCTTAAAGAAGGGGAAAAAAAAAATCTTACTTTACCCAAGTCAGAACAACACTGGAGCTTGACAGTGATCTCATTAGTACTCCTTTTGTACCCAGCCACCTCAGTGTAATCCAAAAGAGGTTAACACAGAAATCTTGGTATATTGTGCACCAGCTGTTTGCAATAGTACATTTACTCAGAATACAGTCCTGGTATTCTACTAAAGAACAAACTTGGGCCATGATTTTACAGTTGATTTTGTAAATTGCAGTGGTTCTGTGTTTACCCTATGCTGAATGCAAAAACTGCAATTAATAAGGTACTCATTAATGCAGTTCTTCAAGTGCTGTTATACAAATGTAAGGGATGATAGACACAGAAGTTAAATCTCAATCTAGTTATCCTCAAAATGTAATCAAAAATGCTGCTTGTTTTGTTGGAAAGAGTTATAAATAAGAAGAATCTTGATATCCAAGAGCCTGGAAGAACAGTGGAATGAAAACAAGACATACCAGCTAGTATAAAAATTCTGCATGCAGGTAGGGATGAAAAAAACACAAAAACCAGAAAGGGAATGCTGAAAGACTGAGCTTAGCAAAACAACTGAATAGTTCAGGTAATCTATAAATGTTGCTTATCTAAAGCATACACACATATTTTTGTTGTCCATTCATTATCAATAAGATAATCAAAAATAATCATCAAAATAATACAGCATTCTGTTTTGGAAGTTAAAACTAGCCTGAAAATTTATTTTTCAATAAGCAGCTATACATGTGTGGGAATTGATATGCAGCAGTACTGCTGGAGTTAGTAATCTAAAATTTTAGTTACAGTTCTGAAATACACTTTCTTGGATGTAGCAGAAGTAAAAGATAATTTGCTATTTTAGTGTATGTAGAATGTAATTTTCATTTTCTCCTTGCAAATATTACAATGTTAAAAAAGCTTTTGCACAGAGGACAAGATTGACTATTCAAGATTACCTCCACACTGGGTTAGGACACTGCATCAAACTCTGCATTTAGATTTAGATTTACTGTCTCTGAAAGTTTTCCTATTCTGTGTTGACAAAATATTGTGATCTTAGAACTCTTAATATGTCACGCACATAAACAAACAGCTCTGTTGTTTCTCTCTCAGACTCCCCACTATTAGCAACATCTTTAGATCAAACAGAAAAAAGTAATTTTGTATTTCAAAATTCATGTTGATCACACCTTGGACTGCTAATGTTTTCAGTTCACAAGAATTACAAGTGATTCCTTCCCCTGAAATTTCCTTACCCAAACTAGTACAGATAGCTTTGGTATGAAATTGCCTGGGCCTCTGCTGAGCAGAGGACAACAGAAATGTTTTTACTGTTGGTATTTGCTACCCAAACAGTGCTCCTTTGGAATAACTGATCCAAACTTTTAAACGTCTGTTTTAGATTTCTGTGATTTAACTCAATGGCAAGTTGCTATGGGAAAAAAAACCAAACAAAACCATTTTCGCAGGGACTCTATTTGTAAAGAGCAACTGCACAGAGAGATTAAATTCTTAGTGGCTACATGCTGCTTCCATAGCCAGAGGTCAACAGAGCCTAGATGGCCTACACCAGTTGAAGAACAAACCCTAGACTCTTGAACACTTGATTGCTGTCAAGTGATCAATCATTAGGAATATTATCTAGGAAAAAGAAAATTAGACCTTAGCTGAGCTAAACCAGCAAAAGTAGATTATGTGAAATACTTAATTCTAAACATGAACCTACAGTAATGAAGATGAAAATAGTAGTATGGAGATCTAGCTGGCATTCTTGGTATGAGTTGAATGTTTAAAGGAAGTCATCTTGAAAGCACTTTGGGATTGAAAAGGATGGTCAAAGGAACCATGAATGTACAAAATCAAAAACAACGATTCCATAATCATGATCACTGGCTCTGTTACTTTAGCTCAGAAAAAATCCTACGATGTCTAGAGCAGGAAAGATTACATAATGTTCTAAAGACAGTGCATACCTAAATACACATTTCAAAATAGCAGGTAAAGTTATCCAAGGAATCTATTATATTGATAAATTGAAGAAAGAAATAAAAAAAGACATTCAAACCCTCTCCTTTTTTACATAATTCCTCTGGATAAGTGCTTAAACTCTGCTTTTGGAAAGTTACACAGTGTATATTTGAAAAATAGTTTGGCATTTGAGGCAAAGCAATATAAAATGGAAGGAAACAGCAGCATCTAGAAAATAACGCTGCAAATATTCTGGTGGTACAGTGGGCAAGGAATGATGAGTGAACCAAGAATTCTAGTGTATCTTTTAAGAAAATCTTGGGAATAACCTGAAAGAGCTCCATTGCCCATTTTCTTTCTGTGCTTACTTCACTGAAATCAGAAAAAAGCCCCAAAGCCAAACAAAATTTAAAAACCCTAAATCCAACCAAACCAAATATATTGGTTTGACATGAATGGCAAAAAAACCAATCGGTGATCTGCTTTGGAATTGACAGCCAAGTTGGCCAATCAGGTACAGGTGTACACCCCTGGGACACACAGCTTAAATACAGGAATCTTGGGAATGCTCTCTCTTGCCGCGGACCCACCAAGAGGGAACATCTGGGGGGAAGCAGCAGGGNCAGAAGAATCAGGAGGGACTTGTCTCTTTCAAAAGACTGAATGAAAGACTATTTTATAAGTGCTATTGACTTAAGAGTTCTGATGTTTTGTCTCTTTACATTGCTTTGTAGAAAAGTAGATTGTTGCTAAGGAGGAGGGGGGTGTCTTTAAAAGGGTTTCATGGTTGTTTTTTTTTGTTTGCCCTTTAGTGTATGTTAATAAATCTGTTTCTATGTTTCAGTTGAGTCTGTTTTGCCTTTCTTCTAATCCTATTCCATAGTAAAAAGATAGATCCCCACACTACATTTCACAAAACAAATTCGGTCAATGTGAAACCATTATATTTTTTGGTGTTTCCACCCGGTTTTGAACTTTAACCCATTACACCAAACCAACAACAACAACAAAACCTAAAACACCCTCAAACCGATCCAACCCAACAACAACAAAAAAATCAACCCTCTAAGCCCTAAAAAGCCCCCCAAAAATCCCCAACAGACACACAAAAAACATACAAAGAAAAAAAATAACAACCACAAACCAAACGCCACTCCTTTTAATTTGTTAGGAATTACTGAAATTTTGAAAAGATCTAAATCTGAGCCATGTAGTGAAGATGGGGTGGTATCATGAAAATGCAAAAATTACAACAAAAGGTAATTTGTAGCAATGTTATTTTAATGTCTGACCACTTCAACAGTGTGTTCTACATTCATTTTAAATATGCTTCAGCATGTTAATTTCTCAGAAACAAAAAATGCATATATTTATGCATGGACCACTGTAAATCACACTGACTGAAAACTGAGAAAGGTGCTCACATTCTGGCAATGAACTGCAGACTACAACATCAGAAGGAAAACGAGTGGGTCAAAGGCATTTATTTGCTCAAATGTCTATTGTTTTTTTCCAAGAAAAACAAGTATTTGTAGCTTAGGGAAAGGCTTTGGCTGTGCACTGCATGTATGTATCTGTAACTTCACAATAAAAGATGTAGAAAAAGCTGCTAGCTTGTCTTCAGTCACTCAAAGTGAATTTTCTTCTAGAATTCAATAGTATGACTTGCTGACTTGAACCAATAATGAATGTAGCTGCTTTAGAAGGAAAAAGGAAAGCAAAATGTTGTTAAAGTTAAATACAAAATCTGTATGATTACTGCAATGTTGGAATGACAGCTGAAAAAAATAAATGGCAGGAAATACAAACATTTGTCATTCTTCAGGAATGACTAACTCGGCCACTGAGCACTCATGACACAGGAAGCATACTGGGTCATAGATGATACTATTTATACTAAATCTTGCAACTAAAGAAGAAAAAACCCCAGCTGAGATATACCTAAGGTAAGATAAAAAATAAGCATTCAACAGAATTTATCTGCTTTCCTGAAGAAATAAATAAGAAAAGTACTTTAACCAGTCACCATATGACATGTATTTCCCCCATTTACCTTTCTTTCCATCATCTCCTAACTTGCATAGTGCCTATTTAAAAACTTCAAAGTACCAAGATCAACAGATATACAAATGCCAGATGAGGAGGGTTGGGAAACCTGCAGCTGACAGCAAACTAACAAATAGTTGCTGTTTAACAATTCAGAGTGGATATTGGACATTAAGCAAATGAATGAATGAGACAGACTCTAGAATAGGCAAAAAGGGGCACCCAACAGCACTTAGCCTGAAAAGCTGTAGAAGAGCTGGCATTCAACCCATGATGCATCCCTGCTCAAAGGGGATGCTTTTGAACACAGAATTATTTTCAGCAGAGAAAACAGGAAATTGTAAAGAGAATTGGAGACCCTCTCTCCCTTCCTAAATTCCTGATCTTTTTGCATCATTTTCACAACTGCCAGGGATCCATGTAGGGTGGCATCGGCTTCAATGGCTTGCTGGCACCAGCTGTCCACAGATGCAGAAGCACTGTGCCATCTCCCACTCCTCCAGCTCCACTACTGCTGCTCTGATGGCAGGTGTTGTATAGCGCATCGTCACTAACAAGGTGCAGACTGTTTAGGATAGGCTATTTT
Source organism: Donacobius atricapilla (assembly GCA_013397315.1). Lineage (NCBI taxonomy): Eukaryota > Metazoa > Chordata > Aves > Passeriformes > Mimidae > Donacobius > Donacobius atricapilla. The sequence goes on along the minus strand of WBMY01000226.1, from coordinate 44,541 downwards.
ATTCACACAGGCCTTTTCAGCCAAGAGGACAAATTAGCCCTCCACACTTAAAAAGCTTGCTTCTTCCAAAATTTTAACCTCATTGCTTGCTTTTGTGATACTCAGAAAAGCAACAACCACCAGCCACATTCAAAGAATTCCATGACAGTTATCTTCTTCAACTCCCAGTAGTCTTTGTATTATTTATTGTCTAGTAAAAAAAGTTGAAATGCTTTTCAGCCTTGGTTGCAAACTCAGTACCCAGTTGCAGTCCGACAACAACAGGGAATAAAGCTGCCAATGTAAAATATTTTTTTCCCCCTTGTGACTGCTTTCTGTAGATTTCATTATTTCTCCTAGATCTGCACTTTGTCATATCTGGGGCACAGCAATACTAAGTAAACAGAGAGAAGCAATGTGAAATTTTTATCACAGAAACAACTGGCTAGGAGGGGATACCATATTCAGGCTTTTCTCAGAGAAAACATGGAAAAGAGCAGGTGCCATTCTTCTAGAAAGCTGTTCTAGAAGAAAGCTATTCTAGTCTGACAGTTTGAGATTAAATATACAGACACTTGAGGTGTTCAGACTTCATGGCACAACCATTATCTGAGAGGCTGTAATAAGCAACTCCACTGGATTAAAACAGCTTTTTGAAAAGTGGCAGCTTTGTGTGATACTTAAAAATAGCCTTTGCTTTTCTAGCACAGTTCTTTGCCATCAAACAGATGGAAGGTCAGCTCACACACAGCACAGGGCAGACATGTGCTTGTGCAGCAACAGAATGGTCAAGAGAAATGAGCATGTTAAAGTCAAACAGTTATACCAACTTCTCCAAATATTTCTCAGCTTTCAGAGAATGGTGTGGCAGGAGTTTACACAGCTGTTTGTTCCAAGTTACTCTCAATGGCTTTTCCTTCCCTGAGTTTGCCCACTTATTTTGGACCTGCCTAAGCTTCAAGAACCTACACAACACTGTTAGTGTTTCAACTATTTCCCCCCAGGTTCCTCCAGAGTTTTCAGGCAAACACCATCCAGTCCTTATAATTTGTTATTATTAATTTATTAATTATTTTCTGTAACTTCTTTTACCAAAACTTGATTTGAAGCAGAGAAACCCTATGGAAACTTCATCAAGGTCTTCCATAACGAATACACATGCAAGAAATTACAATTATATCTTGAATCTAAGGCCTGTGGGTATGTTGTTTTGAGTTCCTAGTACAATACACTGAAATTTGCAAATTAGTTTTTACAAAGTTCTTGTAACTTTTGAGAATTTTAAAGCAGTCAAATCAACAATGAAAAGGCAAAAGATAATTTACATTGTGCTCGAAATAAATGTTAGCTTCTTGAATAAATATTAGAACCGTTGCTAAAAGAAAAAGGATATCAAAATAATTATGCAAGGAGAAAGAAGTGAAAGAGCATATTAGATATATACACTGAAAGATGTATAACAGAGATTGAGAATGAATATTAATTGAGATGACGTTTAACATATGTTAACATATGTATAAATCTAGATCAAAAAGAAGGCAGGTTGAGGTGCCCAGTTTGGTGGTGACAGAATTACTTAAAGATGTGATGTGAAACTTCTGAGGAATATAGTGAAGTTAACTGAATCACTAACACTAGTAGTTTACTTAGTGCCATTGTATAAGCCTAATAATTTCAGCTAAAGTACTGAATCCAAACTAAAAAATAAAAATAAAGAAAACAGATTCAGAAAAGCAGTCATGATATTTGAAATAATAAAAATTATGTGAGGAAAATTAAGACAATGAGCAACAAAAAGTACTAGGACATCTTAGTTTATACAGAAGATGAATGAATATAATCAAGAAACTTAAAATAATGATTGGTTTAGAGAGAGTAAATTGCAACTCTTTATTATTACTCTTATAAAACTGTAGAGAGAAATGTTCCAAGAACTTGAAAGGCAGAAATAAAGCTGATAAAAGTAAATTATTTTTTTACATTCAATGAAAAACTCAACAGTGGACCTTGCTGACAAAGCAGCATTAATATGAACAACTTAATAAAACTAACAGCAGAATTAAATAGATATACCATCATTTTCCTAGTAGGTAAGACAAATATCCATCATTTCACAAAAACATATGACACCTTAAACATATATTTTGGAATTCAAACACAAGTTTGAGTCAGAATACAGAGCAAAACTTACTATGAAAATTAAGTATAGACAACATAGACGTGGATGATCTTAAAGGACCCTTCAAACCTAAACTATTCTAAATTATTTCCTATTTACTATTTGAGGCACTTGAATATTTGTTAAACATTTCACAGGAGTCGTAGGAGAACAAGAAATCAGCAGACAGAATTATGGAACTTCTGACATTTTAGCCTAGACAAAAAGTACTGAGAAGTACTGTCCACTACTTTCTATAAAGGATTGTACAGATATGAAAACACCTCAACCTTATAGTAAAAATAAACTTCCTATGAACTTTCTGAACAAACAGGGTCACAAAAGTGTTTTCTAGTGACAGCACTGATTTCTTTTAGCTGGAAAAAACCTTGCAAATAGACTTCTGGCTAACAATTTCCATCCTAGGTGAATAAATGTGTAATTTTATTGTGTGGTTTTTTTTCTGGTTATGAAAACTGGGACCAAGAGAATGGCTGGCATGCCCAAGGTTGCAAAACTAATCACTTGCACCAATCCTGATGTCATAAAAACTATTTTATGTTTCCTTCAGGTGAACTCTGCCAATCCACACTTCAAAATAGATTTCTTTTTACTACACAGTTGTATAATACCACATGCAAACCAAACATATAAGATGAGCTCTGGCATTCTTGGGAAAGAGAGGAAATCTGAATACCTAAATATCTTCAACCCTTTCTCAAAATGAAAATCACATGAGAACCTTTGTTTTACATACAAAAATACAACAGTGTGGAAGGCGGGGGTGGTGGTGGTGTAGGGCTGTTTGGGCTTGCTTACTTTTCAGTAGAAATCAGCTAACTACCAGTCAGTACCTCTGTACTATGCAGTAATTTCTTCCTCCTCCTGAGATACTCGGCTTCACCCTCACTTGGACTCCAAGCTCTCTAGAAGCTGGCACTCCTGAGCATACAGCTCCCACGAGGCACCCTCCTGCACTGCCTTGGTCCCACAGTCTCACCACCTCTGTTTTCATTTTAATGCTCTTGATTTCTGTGCAGCTGAAAATACTAATGTGGTAGAAAGAATTAATATAGTGCTACAATGGAGAGAAAGCAAGAGAATTCACTAACAAGCCTTACTCAAAACCAAGGGAGCATGGAGGTGTGTAGCATGCAAAGCATTTCCCTCCAGTGTCTGGAAGACACCCCTGTTGTGTTATGATAATACAAAAGGAATGTAGGGAAAATCCTGTGATTCCTGGAGATAGCACAATCTGACTGGGCACCCTTCCAAGGATGTCTTTGAAATTGTTCCCCAGCACACAGAGATGGCTAAAGCTCTTTATTAGTTGCTCTATTGACATTAATATTTAATATTATTAATACTAATAAATAATTACCATAATTAAGACTTTTTAAATTGTTAGCCCTAGGAAGGGGAGGAGGCATGTATTAGAGCAGTGCCTGCTGGGTCCCAGCATCCCCAGAGGATGAGACTACCTTGAAACAGGGGGGCAGAAAAACAATTAACTGCTCCAGAGAAGGTGATTCCAGCGTCAGAAGCGTTGAGATCTGTTCAGTGGCAAGAGGCTATTAACTATCACACCCTTCTGCATGACCATGTGTTTCCAACTCTTTTTATATCCCATTTACATTGTATAAATCCCCTGGCTGATTACCAGTAGCAGAGTTGCACTGAGCTTTCCCCTCCACACCATGACTAATCATTTGGAACAAAACAGAAGTTTTATTTTTTTGCAGCACTGTGTTTTAATCTCATCCACACCTCATTCAATTTTCCTTACAGTTACTACTTTCAAGCAACATTTTAAAAACTTCAGCCACCACTGAAGAGATTTAAATAAGCACCTCAACCTGTAAAACAACTAAATGCTGCGAAGTATATGTAGTTTATGGTGGAGATAACTTAGTGAATATAA
>WBMY01000226.1:0-39274 GCA_013397315.1 Donacobius atricapilla | reverse complement strand
TCCACGGCCCATATGTAGTCATGGAAAAGGCTATGTGCTTGGGAGGCTCACAATTGCAGGTTCCTGGGCGGGCCACTTTTGTGGGATTTGGAAGCCACAAACAGATTGTGTCTCTTGTGGAAAGTTACCAGAACAAAATTACCTCTCTAAAAGACTGAATGAAAGACTACTTTATAATTGGTACTGATGTAGAATTCTGAGTTCTGTCTCTTTACATTGTTTGTGGAACTGTTAGCAGCAGGGAGGGGAGTGCTCTTGAAAGGTTTCATTATTTTTTTGTTTTCCTTTTAGTGTGTGTTAATAAATCTAACTGTTTTTATCTTTAAGTTAAGCCTGTTTTGCCTTTCTTCTAATCCTGTTCCATAGTGCAAAAATATTTAGACCACTACACTAAATTTAACAAACAAAATTCAGCGAATGTGAAACCACTACATCTTTTGGTGTTTCCGCCTGGTTGTGAACTTCAATCCTTTTACACTTGTGTCCTTAAATGCTTTTTTGGAATACAACTCTGAACAGTGATATTCAGAGTGATGTGAAGAAAAGTATAGTGCCTGGGTGTTATCAACCTCTCCAAAGGGAAAGAACAACACTTAAGGAAGGTCAAAGTAGTATAGCAGTGTTGGAGTGCTCCCTGTCCTTGACTATCCCCTCTTTATCTATGATGAGAAAAGCAAAGCAGGATATTAAAAGTGTATGATGGTAACAGTGTTCTGCTGAAACTGAAGTTTCATCCTTGATGAAATATATCCTTTCTGACTCCCTGGAAGACATTCTAGAAACCATCCTTACAAATGATCTTATTCAAAATGTTAAGGACCATCAAAATAAGAATATGGTGTAGGATGTCACTGACTGCAGATTCTTTTATTTTAGTGGTTTTTACAAGGTAATGGATGTTTTTCATGTTCAGATAATAAAAAATTATTTACTCCAACCCTACACAGTTATTCTCTACACTTTATAACTACTCTGATTTGGAAATCCAGAAAAAAATCCAGTTCTGTTCTACATACTTCATCAAAGAATATTAAATATACTTTGTGTATGCAATATACAAAGTATCTTGTATATTCATCACTTGTATATTATTCTACGTTTCCTTGCACTGTAATGTTGACCTGCTTTTAAAAGCCAACAGTATTTTTATAAACTCAGTAGATCGCGTTTATCTGCAGTGACACCTTAGGTCCTAATCAAAATATTATTTAATTACAAATTACAAAATTTGCTGAACTTTCCCTGTATTACTCTCCCAGCAGGCTCCCATGGAGGGGTTGTGCTGTCCTTTGACCAGGTTCAAAGATGCCTTGTCAAACAGCTGTGTTACTACAGTGTTTCTCACCAAATTCTTTTGGGGAGTTTCAACCGTGTGAAGTGCTGCTTTTCAATCTGCTAGTTTTTGATTGGGTCTTTTTGGCATTATGGTAGTTCCAAAAAGTCTAACTGACATCATAGGAAAACACAGCCACAGACCAAACTGCTGTGGTTTGCTTTCAAAGGCAGCCAGTTTCAAAAACAAAGAAACTCCAATGTTCAATAAACAGACAACATTTCACTGCAGAAAAAAAAATCTTTAGCATTTCCAGGGAATTACATCTCTGTAGTTATGCATTAAGACTTCAAAATTCAGCATGAAGTTTTTCTTTTAAAAACATTACGGTGTTAAAATACATTTTCTTCTGAATCAATATATCCTGAGGTAGACGAGTGAAAAGGATTACACAATGTAGAGAACTGCATGAAACAATTATTTAGTAACAAACTGACTCTTGGTCTATAATATTATATAATGTAATTTCTGATAATGCAGCTTCAAGCATTCACTGAATAGACTATAAAACCTTAATCTTTAATAGACTATACAGAAACCACAACTATTACTATGCAAACCATTCTTCTATCAAAAGGCAGAGGTGTGCATTATACATCAGAAAAACAGCTGAGTAAACTGTTTCTTGATCTTCACTATATGCTGTGTATTGATCTAAAATATTCAGGCAGCATTAGTTCTTTGAAAGTGGGAAGAAAAACGGTCCTGTGAGTACAGAAAATACAAAAGAAGACACTTTGGTGTGCATGAACATATGCACAAATTTCAAATTCTCTACAAATTAAAAAAAAAATCCAACTACAAATTAGCAGTGGAGAAGGTATTACAAAGAATTTCCATCTACTCCTCTTCTCCTGTTGGTATTTAAATTTTAAAGCAAATTGTAAATAAAGGTCAAGAAATGGCTTTTCCATAGGTAATTCTGAATTATAGCTAACACCATGCATAAAGGCATAGCAAGGCACTGGCCAATATGTTGAGGGCAGGAGGAATTGTACTATTCTTTTGTGTAAAATACTAAAAAAGCTGCTTAGCAACTGATCTTAAATTACTATTTCTGACTACAAGAAAGCTTCAGATTAGCAATGCCGTTCTGACTTATTCAATCTGCCAAAGACTAACTGAAAGCAATACTTTTTCAATAGAATTCTTTTCTCTCAGAGCTCTCTGTTACTCCGGCATGAAAGTATCTATGACATCACATAAAGGAGTGGTATCCATTTTGTTTTTCTAAAGCTGTTAGCCTTCAGAACAAAACCAGTTTCCTGTGATAAAATCTGTTTTTTCCATCTTGGATTTAGTTACCTTAACACCTGATCAGGCCAAGAAAACATACAAAAGAGACAGGAAACAGGAGAAAGAGAAAGGAGAAAGAAACAATACTTAAATATTTATTAGTAATTTTTCTTATATATTTTTGATCTGTATTAAAATAATCCATATACATTTCTCAGTTCAATTATTTACAAATAACTTATCTGCAGAATCAAGTAAATCTGTCAGCTATGGAAGTTTATTTTTCCATGTGCTATCTTGAGATAAGCAGGTCTGTAATATTATATTTCCACTGACATAATTGTGCATGAATTCTGATCTGATTTAGTATTACATGGTGCAAAAGGTGACACATTTTCTTTAATACAGCCCATTAGAAAAGGAAAGGAATTGCCAGTGTATGAAATCTAAAGAGTTTGATTGAAAGAACTCTGGGACCTGGGGGTCAGCACAGTGGAAAAGTAACTTGCTCAACTACCCCAGGCACTAAGCACTGTGACAAGTAAACTTAATACCCCAGTGCATTTACTGAGACAATCAATAAAAACACTGCACTATCAGACTGCTACAGCTGTACATTAACCTACCATATTACCTCAACTGCTCCTGAACCAGTCAAACATGCATTTGCTGATCATGCTGGTCCTTAAGTCACATTTAATACTAAGTCAGAATGCTAAAACAACCATTTATTGCTTTTCCATATGCCATAAATTCTAATTTTCAAGTCTGTGTAAACTGTACACTGAAGACTATATTCAAAGAACTACTGAGATGATGAAGCCAATTGCTCTGAAATTAATGTATGGGAGATTTAAGGTAAACTCTGCACATTCCAACTTGGATGCTCAATTCACACCAGTTACCCCAGCATACCTGCACCTGGGGCTTTGTGGCCTCTCCCTGCTTCCTTGACTTCTCCTGATGCAGATCTCAGCATCCTCACATCCTTGCCTGCCCAAGGACTGGCCATTTCCACTTCCTAAATTATCTACATTTATTTTTATGTCTTATTTCTGATACCCTTTCTCCCTGTTCCAGCTCTAGTTCCTACCGACTCCTCAGCGCAGAGCTGCTCCAACAGGGTTCATGGGTGGGCATCAGTACTCTTGCATGCAGCTCAACAGAAAAGTCAGTGAATCCACACAAAAAACACTGCTCTCTTTGGCACTTGGTCCCAGCACTTGACCTCTCATGGGTCCAGGCAGGAACAGCCTGGACACAGCTTCTTATCTTTGTAACTTTTCTAGTAGTTATCAGTAAATGAATACAATTCCTATCACAGAACAAAACAGAAACAGAACAAAGCAGTTGTATGCACTATTTTTTTTTTTTAATTTTAAATTTGCCTCTTAATCTGCCAGCAGATTACATTTGAGTAGAGGCAGACTCTGCTCTGTGCCATGCTGTGATGTGGCCTAGATGCTCCTGCACAACACCAACTTTTTAATTCCATACCACATTGCTATAGGATGAGCTTTGTTCTTAAATACTTTGGGCATGGGTGCTTCTTTCATTTCGTCAGGATTTTATTTTGCCTATGACCTGTCTTGCAACTTCATTACTGATCCACACATCAACATTAAGTAAACAATATAAAATTTTCCACTGACACACAGATGTTTCAAACTGTAAACAAAACGCATCTTGCATATCATTTGCAAAATCTTGCAATTTATTTCCCCATATTTCTGTATTTTCCTCCATAAAGCACAGCAAAGCCTGATCAACCATCCTGGCAAATTTTTGTAGTTGAGATTGCAATTTTCCTCAGAAGCCTATCTGTGAAGTTAAAGACAAACACCTAGCTTAAGCTGTGGATCTTTGGCTGTGTTGTAGTGCGAGCCTCAGCATCAAACTTCAATTGAAAATCCAGGCTGCAATACAGCATCCATTTTGCACAGAGTCATGTTGCTGAGCACCCTCTTCTCTCACAGCATCACCTCTGCCACTCATTCGTTCTCATTCACATACACTGCATCAGCCACATGCTCCACTGGGAACTGGGTCCATGCAGCACTTAACTCATGCTAGCACATCTCAACCATCACTTTTCAAGGCTTCCAAAGTTGTATCTTACTGTAATGTGTTTGCATGGCTGGGTTTTGGAAGTGGGTGGGCTATAGAGCTGGCCTCTATGAGAAACTCCTGGAAGCTTTTCCTGTGTCTGACCCATTGCTGGCCATGGCTGAGCCCACCAGCAATAACAGTAATGCCTCTGTGATAACTTATTTCAGAAGGAAATAAAATAAGATATTGCACAGATGTTATTGTGGCCAGGGGAAAATGAAGTGAAAATATAGGACAGGAACAGCTCTGCAAACACCAAAGTCAATGGAGAAGGAGGGGGAGAAGGTGCTCCAGGGGCCAGAGCTGAGATTTCTCTGTAGCCCCAGACAAAGACCATGGCGAAGCAGCTGTGCCCCTGCATCCCATGGAGATCCATGGGGATGCCACACCTGCAGCCTGGGAAGGTGACCCAGGCTATAGGGGATGGATGCCTGAGAGGAGGCTGTGACCCTGTGGGAAATCCATGCTGGGGCATGGTCCTAGCAGGGACCATGAAGAGAGGAGACCTTGCTGAAGCAGGTCTGGCAGCACTTGTTAACCCTACAGGGGATCCACACTGGAGCAGCCTGTGCCTGAATGACTGTACTCCACAGAAGAGTGACCCACGTTGCAGCAGTTTGTGGAGAACCGCTGACCACAGGATGGACTCAGGGTAGAGAAACTTGTCAAAGATGGTCTCCTGTGGGAGGGACCCTATGCTGGAACATGGCAAGGACTCTCCTGCCTGAGAGCAGTGGCAGGAACAGCCTGTGATGAACTGACTGTAACCCCCATTCTCCACTTCCCTGCACTGTTAAAGCAGAGGAAGTAGAGCTTGGGAAGGAGAGAGAAGTGGAAGTAGTTTTAAGATTTATTTTACTTTTCATTATCCTGATCTGATTTTGTTAGTAATAAATTACATTAATATCCCCAACTTGAGTCTCTTTTTCCTGTGATGGTAATTGCTGAGTGATCTCTCCCTGTCCTTATCTTAACCCATGAACTCTTTTGTTATATCTTCTCTCCCCTGTCCAGCTGCAGAGGAGAGTGAGAGAACAGCTTTGGTGGTGCCTGGCATCCAGCCAGGGCCAACCCACCACTCTTACACATTACTGTCTCTGCTTCCTGTGGCACTTGAAGGAAGATTTGTTGTGTATTATGGGCTCTACACTTTGCTGTAGAAAATACTCAAAAGGCATCTCTCCAAAGGTGTTTGGGGCTGTTCTTTGGAAAGTTAAAAAAATGGCGGTATGAATAAACCTGAAAAAAATACTCAGGTGGGTGGAAAATCAGTGACTATATGGCTTGCTTAGAGTTGCAAGTGGTTCACGGCAGTAGTTTAAACAGAACTCAGATCTCATGATTCTGTGTGAAACTACTTCAAAGAAATTCTGTTAGAGAATGAAGAATGGCGATGGTCCATTCTCGCCACTTTTGAAACCACACGGTGCTAAGGTAGAAACTGACTTGCACACATAGGAAGGTTTCAAAGCAAACCCAGTAAGCAGTAAAGGGCTTCGGTTGTTTCCTTTCACACTCATTATTTGGCTCCCAAGTCATGGAGAAGACCATACAGATGTTTTTAACTACACACTAAAGCTACTTTTTGAGGACCTAGGTGAAAACAGCCCTTTGCTTTGCCTCAAAGAATTTAAATCTCTTAGTTATATTAAAAAATTATATTAATTACAGAAGAAAAAGTATGTCACATTCTTAAATAGCTAGCATAATTTAGACATATTCTTTATTTGATTTGATAATTTATTGAATTATACTTGGATTGCTTCAGAAGGACCATCATCCACATTATATTGGTCCCAGGTGAACACCACCATGTACTAGGCTAAGTGCAATCCATTCAACAGTTAGACTGTCGTGGGTTAATCCATGATGTTGTTACATTCCACACCTTTCTGTGCCCAAAGCTCGCTCCTGTATATCTAAAACTCTGCAAACGAGAACCTTGTGTATAGGGGATGCTTTTAGGAGCGTTCCTAAAACCAGCCCTCCCCGGCAGCTTCCTGCCTTTTGCCACGTGCTGTTTGCTTAGTTGGCTGTTTGGTGTTTGCTTAGGCAGAGGGTTTGTTCCCCTTTTTGGCTTTTTGGGTTCTCTTTTCGGTTTGGTTTTTGTTTGTCGGTTTGTTTTGTTTGTTTGTTTGTTTGTTATCTCGGAGAGGCTGCCCTGGGGCGTTTTCTACGGGCGCCCACCTGTTGCAGCCCGGCGGGGCAGCCCCGCTGCAGGGCAAAGGCACCGACGCTGCCCGGCCCAGGACAGCGAACCACGAGCCGCCACAGCCCGGGCCCGCCGCTTTGTTCTGCCTGTCCTCCCGCCTCCTGCCGCAAGGAACGTCAGGTCCCTCCCCGAGTTCCAGCCCCTCGACCCGGAGAACACCAGCCGCGGCTCCAGCCGTCGGGGAGATGAGCCAGGAGGAAAGCTGACACCGCCTTCCCCTTTGTCCTTCGAATCACGTGCGCGACTGCGGAGCCCCACCTTGGAGGAGAGGGATGTCCCCACCATTTTGGGGCCTCTCTTTGGTCTCGAGAGATAGTAATTTTGCTGTTATTTTTCGCCTGTTGCTGTTACGCTTGTTAGTGAACTGCTGTTTTTTCACTTTTCTCTACTTCCATTCGTTCCTTATTGGAACGGACTGGTTAAACCTATAAAGGAGAAAACTCATTCCAGAGTGTTCTTTAAATTGTCTCAAACCAAGACATAGATCCGTGGTCCCCCAGGGACTGTCACACACACACACAGATAGAGCCCTCCTCAAATGCTGAATTTCACATATAAGTCTCAGATTCTGCTCTCATTAATTCTTATTTTACTTCACTGATTTCCACAGTATTTCAAGACTGCACCAGGACAAAGAAACCTGATCTCATTAAAACCAAACCTCTCAGAAGGCTGTCCAAGTACCTGTTTTCAAAGATGTGTACGTTAATGATGAAGACTATATGATGTCCCACTACAGGGCAGGATGAAAACTGCGTTTTTGTGAAAGTTGTTATGCAAACGCTCCACACAATCCAAGGTACATCCAAGCACAAGTAACTTCATGGATGTGACTTGGGCGTGATCCAATGATCCAAACCAGCTGATTTTCCTGAAAACTGAAGCAGTCTACACCATCAACCCATATACTGTATACAATTTTTCTAAAAACTACACTCCTCTTATCAACAGCTCTACATGAATAACTAAACTGAGCTCAAACCAAACTGTACTGAGAAGTATGACCTCTGCAGCCACATACTGTATGTAGATTGCCCTGTTGTAGAGATTCTTTGGAAGTACACACTGTTTTATAAGCTAAGCTTTGAAAGGATAACAGATTCATACAATAGCTAGAGTTTTCACTGGAAGCTGGTGGTTTCTTATTTACAGTTAGTATTTAGATGCTACGCTCATGTAGAATTTAATGGTGGAAGCAATCTATAGGTGGACCAATAGATTTACTCGTTCTGGAATTTTAACTCCACTCACCCTCTTTCTCTGTATCATTTCCCCACCATTTATTTTATAGAAAATAACTGCCACTGTAATAGATCACAATCTTCTCTTTTATAGAATATAAAAATGTAGGCTACATTGGAGCTATCTTTCCTCCTCCTCACAATCTCCTCTCAGTAAAATTGCAGGGCATGCTTCTGAGACAGGTTACAAATGTGTCTTGGCTTGAGAACAAAGTTAGTACCTCTCAGCAGCAATGATTAAAAGCTTTAAAACATATTTTAATTTGACTCCACTATAATTCACTACAAAAGCTTCTAGTTATCTTGAAGTACAATACCATTGACTGAGAACTGCAAAGAATTTTTCAAAGAATGAAAGGCTAAAGAGAGGGTAACCAAATGTGCAAATGTTTTGAACATTTTTTCTTAACAAAATGTTAATATGAAGGTAAAACAAAACTGTGTTCATAACGTGCATCTTCCTCCCTTTATGCCTGCAATGGTAGCAGTTCTTACTGGTCCTGCGCTGAGGGCTTCCAGCAAAATGCTGACCTGAAAATCTTTGAGATTATCTGAAATCTTACCTGGAGCTTGTTAAAAGAATAAAGCTATGTGAAGAGCATATGCGAACTTCTTAAAAGCTAAATCTTAGATACACAGACAAATCTTAAATACATAGACTATGCATACTGACTGCTCCATTATTATAACTGTGTAAAAATACTTTTGATAGCTTATTGATAACTTGACTTCATGTAATTTAACTGACCCTTATTTGCTAAGATATTGTACAACACAGTGTTTGGAAAGGAGCCAAAAGAAAAAAAGAGAGAGAAAAATCAGATTAAACTGTAAATCTGTGGTTGGCATAGGTTTAGCAAACATTACAGAACACATGGAATGCAGAATCCAGTGCTATTTCTTGGAAAAACTGGTATTAAATGACAGACAAATGCCTGAGCCAAACAAACTACCTATTTTTCAATTCCTAAATACATAACAAGACAATGCAGAAAAATCAGGAAAATGTGTTTCATTGCTAAGCACCACTTTTTAACCAATACAAGTAGCATACCTGCTGTTTTAGTTATTATTCATATTGCAAGTGAAGATGAAAGTTAAGATTTTCCAGCAAAAAACACATCCTGTGGCCTTAAATTAGCAGTCCTGACTGCAGCAGAGGGTGAAAAAATTACTAAAATCTGGAACATCAGAATGAGACAGGGTAAGTGCAAATCTATCTTGTCAGATTCCTCTCAGTATTACACACCATTATTAATAAAATGCATTACATTAACTAATGTCATATATTTTGGCATTCATCATCCCAGTTCAATACTTCTGTAACTCTGCAATTTAGGGATGTTGAGCAATGTCCCTCCATGACACCAGTGCATGCCCGCACTGAGGTCGTCACGTAGCGAGTCACTGATATCCAAATCGGCTCTAAAGAAAGACACTTTTCATAATCGCCCAACAATCTGATAAGTGAAAACATATGGATAGGTTTAGGTAAAGCCTGCAAGGAGCCTTTATTAAATGGAAAACAGGTGCTCCAGTTCCATGCCATGTAATACCCTGTTGATCATTAAGTCCAAAGGTTACAGGACTAATAGCTTCCTTGTGGTAATCAGGGAGCAAAGACGCTGGCCATGGTAAAACACTGGGGCATATTTTACATATTTGCAACATATGCTTCAGTTTTAATGAAAGTAAAGGTTTGGCACATTTATTAATCTTGTAATTTTCTTCACATAAGGAGACCCATTTTCCTGAGTTTTCTATTATACCACATGGAAAAACAAGAGAAATAATAAAAGCCAGAGGCCAGTACCAGCTGGTGTTACAAAATGTGCATTTGTTTTCTCACAAAAATCAATTTTGTACATAGCTTTGAGAAAACACATATGAACTACAATAACACAAACCTGCACCCCTCAATTTAGACTAAAGATGTTAGAGGAACAGCAGTTTTTAAGAGAGAATGTCTAGTGCACCAGAAAAGAAAAGCAGCATACTAGCTTCTAACAAAAAACAAATTAGTCCTAACCATATGCTTATTATTTACAATTTAACCTAGTGTAAAATAATGTCCACTGCCAACATACTGAATAAATGGAATAGTCCATACACGCTTGCTTTAAAAAGCATAGGTTTTTTCCAATTCAAACCACATATTTAATGTTGAGAGCTCAAAACATTTGCAATCATGAAGACAGCTTTGAATTTACAAAAATCAACTCTAACACCTTCTGTATAGAAAAACAGCTCTTAAATATTCCATAAAAGGGCTCACTGAATGCACACAGTAATGTCAGTACTCACTTTAACTCAACCTTGGTAACTAGATCTAGAAAAATGTTTGAACTCTGGTGTCAGTTTGAGGAAGCTGAATATTAGATCACAACACTGAAACCTAGAATGATATTTCTAATTAGGGGTGTTTGTTCAGAGAATCACCAAAGGACTGGGGAGAGGGAGGGGCCGACCTCTGCTCTCATCTTCTCCTTTAAAGGAGTTTGTTTAGCAATTTCCAAAACCCACTAAGCAGTAACTGCGCAGGCTGGTTTAAACTACAAGTACTATTCTTTGTGAACAAATCACAGTGGTTAAAATATCCAGGAATACATATACTACTGCACCAGATCTAATACTCAAGCAGAAAAAAACAGGAGAAAATGGCCTCAAATGAATGGTAAATCAGAAAACAAATGATGATTCAAAGCTAGCATACTGAGATAAAATTCAAGCCCTCCACAGCTACATGATAGACTTACAATAAATCATATATTTTATTGCTAGAAATGGATACTCATATCATTTAGCATCAAAAAAAAATCACGTACATGTTTCGTAAAAGATTTTGTTAGTACAGTTTTTTAAATTATGTAGCTGACGATTTAGGTGATATATAGAAGAATTTCACATAATAATTGTAATATGTTTGACCTGACAACAGAACAAGGAAAATATTCTTATTTTTTTATCATCTGTTACATCTTAGCTGTTAGCTAACAAAAATAATCATTGAGGGGATTAACTAATCACAGTGAATTTTCTGGCGTTTCAAATGCTGCTGCCAGCATATGAATTCTTACAGTGGTGTATAAATGTACATCTCAGCCAGAAAAAAAGGTCAAGAGCATAAATTAAGATGCACTGTTTTTCTCCTCTCAGGAAAAAAAAAATTGCTGTATTATAACAGAAGTGGGGGAACATCTGTGAAGGTCAAAATAATCTGAATATTAATACAGAGTTTTTGTAAAACTATCTAATTTTTCCCCTCTTATTTTCTTCCACAAATAGCACCCTTCTGATAGGAAAATACCAGCAAGAACTGGGGTGTCTTCACTGCACTCCTCTCACCAGAAAGCCATCCTGCCAGTGCTAGCCATTGCTTCAGTGGTGCAAGGTCATTCGGATTTATTTTCTTTGTTTTTTCCCTCTCTCTGGGGGACTACCAATCCAAGAAGACCCATGGCTTGGCTCAATAATATGCAGAAATGAGTTGCTATTTACTGTGGTTGCAATCCTCAACCTAACTAGCAACATATAAACTGAATTGTGCCCACTCAAAGAGGTGAATGATCTGCTGTGGTTTCCCAGCTTGCAGGGTCACAATCCAAACTTCAAATCAAATGGATGCCCATGAGAATTGTGATTATTTAAATGTCATATGGAGAGCGAAACATTCAAGACATTCTTCTATCCAGCAATTCTTTGAAAATTTTACATGTCAATATCACATCCTTAACCAGTATAAAGTTGCTATATCCACACCATTTTCCCTGCGAAGTGCAGCCCTATTTGTAGAACTCAAGAGAGGAGGAATTTTTGTCCTTCGAAACCAGTTGTTGGCTGCAGTTATCTTCACAAGAGCTATCAAGTTCCAGACAAGCTAAGACATTCTTGTTCCTGGCATAAAAAAATATTTGATTCAGCTCTGAACCATAAAAAGAAANAAAGGAAAAAGAAGAAAAAGAAAAAGAAAAAGCAGGCTTTATAGTCCTCTAACCTTTTCCTCAACACACTGTAGCATTATTAGGATGATAAACAGCTCTGTCCAATTTTCTGGACTAAAACACATCAAATCCTTTTTTAACTGTCGGTAAAAACAGTGTCATGTCTAAATTCTCCCATCCCCAGACACCCAAGTGCTAGGAAAGATAATTACCTTGTCATCTCTGTCATCCTCTTCTTCCTCGTCCTCTAGCATGTCCTCCACTACCTGCAGATAGAAACAGTAGTAGTTGTCATCATTTAAAAAGAAAGAGTTTTGTTCTGTCAATTCTAAGCCTTTTGTAGATGAAAACTTTATTAACATTTGAAATAAATGCACAGAGGGAAAATGTACAACTAGGAAAAAACACTTGATCTAGTGATTCAAATTTAGGAAAGTGTTACAGCTTTAATTGACCTACATTGGGGAATTATATACTGAAAACCCTTCCTTGGCAAAACGTTTGCTTGACAATTTAAGTATTTAAAAGGTATTTCAAAATTCAGTATATGCCTGCTTTAACTAAAGGAATCCTTTGTCAGCTCCACTGGTGCCTATGCAGCACACATATGCTCACTTCAAATTTATGGTTACCTACATAAAAAGGTCAACACTTTTAATAGAATTTACAGTATTCACCAGGAGATTCTTGAAGAATACAAAGCCAGAAATAAATTCATAGTAGTTCATCTCCTTATCATGTTCAACAGTGATATATAGCATATGCTCTATCAACATTAGCCCTGTGTTTCTTTAATAATAATTTTATACAATCTGTGCATCGAACTTCATGCACATCAGTTGCTAGCTGCACCTGCCACATGTCTGCATCTCTGTGTTTTTCCATATATAGTTTTTCAGTCCAACACCATGAAATGTAAACATACATTAAATTCCTTCTCCAAATATTAATAATTATTAACCATACCATCAGCATGAAATAAACCACTAAGTCTAGTTTACAGAGAGATCAAACAATTTTCCACAGACAGGCCATGGCAGACTCAGACGTAAAAATCTCTCTCTCATTCCATTGTGATCAATGACCCGAACAGGAAAATTCTCTGTTGATGGAAAGAAAGTTGTACTTCCTTATAACCAGAAAACAGTGTGCTTCTTTATATCTCTATGTATGTGTATATATGTATGTGTGTGTACATATATATATATATGCATGTACCTATTACGATGTAAGAAAATCCATAATGAAGGTCAGCAAAGATCCAACCAGCCCAGTGTCCTATTATGGGTGCAAAATTCACTGATGTGAAACAATTTTTTTGATTTAAGACAACATACTAAAATGACAGCTTCATAGCCACCCCCACAGACAATGCTGCAAGGGTGTTCCCACAACCATGTACAAGAACTTAAGGGACTTTATCCAAGAGCCAAATTCAGGTAAGGGAAGAACTGAAAAATAAAAGTGTGTGAATCACTTTCCTTTCCCAGAGTTAGCCCTACCACCAAGAAGGTCTCAATTAGGCATGGTACATGGGCCCACGCAGAGCAAAAACAACACACGGTTTGATGTAACATGCCCATCTAGTAGAGCACTGTGCACTGACATGCAAGTCACCCACGCAGATCAAAACGTTTGCAGTTTCAGCAATTCCTCCTTGTTCGAGCCCTGTCTAACAACAGTACTTAGGAGGGAAACCTCCAGTCCTGCCTACTGGCTGCTCTGTCCTGGAGGTTTGAATGAGATAAAACTAGAAATGCAAAGAAACCATAAAGAGCAAGCATGTCCAAAAGCATGAGAAGGAAGCATGACCTGAGACATGAAGGAATTACTCTTGAATTCTTCCCTGCCCAGAATAACAATTTTAGCAGGAGGAGCCTGACTGACTAAATCTTTTGCAGCCTCAGACCTGGTGTCAGCCAGGCACATGTACTTCTGAGTCCCTGGAGGTAGAAGAAGGAATCCAGGCTGTGCTCTAGCCACTATCCATGAAGAAGTCTCCCTCACCAGTCTGTTGGCCTTTTAGGCCAACTGTGCTCCATCTCTCAAAGAAAGGGGAACAAAGACAATTTTGATCACAGGGAAATGCTGAGAGCATGTTGCTGAAATGCATGTTGCTCCTGTTGAGTTCAATACACCTCTTACATCCCATTTAGAGGTGTCTGAGTGATCCAGTCTTCACTGACCACTGACCACTCTGAAACAAAGGTGTTTTCTGTTTCCCATGTACCTGCATCAACCTTCTTTTTTGTCTCCTAGCTGTTCACTGTTATATTCCTTGGGTTCAAAGTCTTTGGGGAGCTGAGCTGTAAACTGCATCACTGAAGAAACTGAGTTCTTCAAAAACATACATCCTCAAACCTTTAATGTAGTTGGTTCCAGTGACCCAGTTTACTGAGCAGATTCACCAGCTCTACAAAGAAAATGGTAAACTGAGAAAAGAGGAGGAAAACAAGCTGTTAAGGGCTGCAGCAAGACAGAAACTCTCTTAGATCAGTTTTTCCCCATGCAAAACACCTACTTAACTACACCATTAGTTGACTAAACTAGATATATGGGTGAGTGTTTAGGTATAAATCAGATCTGTTGACTCACACACTGCCTAATGCCCAGAGCTCACTAAGGCAGTAGGTTTCTTCTTTTCAACATTAATATTCCCTAGACACTTAAAGATCTCTTTTATGTACATCCAGAAATTCATTGTCTTGAGAAAGTTGAATAGCAGGATGCGTATCTCACATTAGCATTCAAGTTAGCATGGAGACAATTAGTTGAACTGGAAATCTCTAAAATTGTTGTAAATGAGAGCACCTCACAGAAATCACTTGGATGACAATATCAATTCTAAATTATCTAGATAATAACAGTTCAGACTCAGGTGTGGGGTATTTTTCTTCTATAGGGAGGCAAAATGTTAACTTGTTCAAAGGGCATAAAAAGTCCTTTGAAATTACTTGAACTATCAGACTAAGCCCAGATTTCCATCTCCTCCATTCCATTTTTTAATTCAAAAGCCACTACCAGTCTATGCTCTTTTACTAGTTTAGCCATGCTATCAATTACATTTAGGTTTGGGGTACTGAATTGTTTGGGTAGAAAACAGAATTCCATTTTTGTAGCAAAATAAAATGTAATGAAAATGTGCTAATGCCCAAGATGCATAAATAATTCTTTGAAGTATGAAACATTGCCCATGCTTTCACTTGTCTTGAAATTCAAAAGAAAAGCTTAAAAGAAAAAAACCCAACACACACAACCATTAAGACAACACAGATATGATAATACAATTCATTGAAGCACCAAAACAAGTGTTTTCAGAACTTGGGCACAAATCAAAACAAGGAAACTTGCCTCTTTATAATAATTCATATATGAATTATTGGCACACTGAAGCCTTATAAAAACTGTATACTGAAGTACAGTCTACTCCAGAACAAAGCAAGGCTGTTCAAGAGAGGTACAGCAGATCTGAACACAGATTTCGGTTTAACACTGTTTTAAGAATACAGTAGAAAAAAAAAAACCACAATGGAATTTTTTATCCTTTGATTCTACCTTGTCTCTATTCAAATAGAGTGCACATGTGCCACTCTGTTTGGAAGGAATACAGTAGTTATTTGGATCCTTATGTCAAGCCTTATGCCTGGAGGAGGTATAAAGGAGGGAGGGAGGTAATGGGGAAGGAGGGAGAGGAGAAAGAAGGTGGGCAAAAAAAGGAAATAAAGATAAAATGCAATGTTACATTTATTTTAATGAAGTTCTATGGCAAGAATCTTACATTGTCCTTAGCATATTCATTCTAAATGATGCCTTCTGATACCTTGTTTGAAATCAAATATTATTAATCAAACAATGGTGGGGCTCTAGGGAAATCAGAAAGATATAATACAAGCAGTTAAAAGTGACATGACCTTCAGTAACATCACTTGTCACAGAGTTACATGCTGCATACTGGTTGAAGGTCTTGAAAGAAATTGTTTCTTGGTACTGTTCCTTGAATGTAGTGCAAATACAGATGACATTTTAAAAGACACACATAGGTGGCTTCAAATACAACTTGTAAGCTACTTCACAGCCAAAAAGTAAGGAGACGTTTAAATGTTGCAAAGTAAGACCCTTCCTCTGCAATACATCCCCATTAAAAGCTTATAAATCAGAAGCAGCATGTAATCTAATTCCTGTATGCTGCCCTTCTTCCTGATCCATTCCCAACATCTTTGAGAAACGCAGGCCAAAAATACTATAATCCATAACAGATTGGTGGACTGCTGCTCTGTCCCAGCAGAAACCATACACCAGGTCACCAGAAGGAAGCACAACCATCACATTTGCACACTGAAGAAAACCTCAGCATCTTGTAGGCTACAGTGCAGTCTTCTGAGGAAACTGACATTAAATATAAATTTCATTTATTCTAAATATCTACTGAATAACAAAGAGAATAGAATTTCTGAGAAAATAATTCATTTCGACTTCTAACCTCGACACCTGCAAAGCAGAGTTGGATTCTAGTTATTTACAGGCATGTTAAATCAAAGTCCTACAGCTGTAGAGGACTTAGAAATACCTCCTTAGAAATACCCGAATCTAAAGAATTGGTGGAAAAGTGACGCACTGAAACTTAACAGTACTTCTAATGAAAGGTCCTTTTCTCCTAGCATCAGCCTGCTGTTTCTCACGCAGAGTGTGTGGACCATCATCAATTGTCTCTGGTCTATGTTTTTCAGCTGATCCAAAAGAAACACCTGCACAGAAGATATTCTGATGTCTTTACGTGTTAGTAATACCAGATATTGGCTCTGCACTGAGAGGTAAAATAAAGAAAAGGGGGAAAAAAAGAGCACTTACTCTGCAGTATAGCCATGATAACTGTTACCTTAATACTTTAACAATGCCCCTCACTAGAACTTCTCTGTATCTGAAGTAGTCCTTCAAAGCTAGTGGTTTCCAATAAAAACAAAACACGTTTTATGTCACACACGTTATGATCTCAAAATATCTAGACATTTGTATATTTATATACAAGTATTAAAATTATAGAAGAAATCAAAAGTGAGGGTGATATTTGGTTCCAAATTAAATGCATTTTAGATGTGCAATTAATGTAGTCAGAATTATACTGTTCGTGACTGTTTGGATTTATATTCATATTGTCCTGACACGAAGCGTGCTGGAAGCTTGTGAGCCATGCAACTCAGTGTATACCTGTAAGTTTAATATAAAATTATGCCATTTGTATGGATTAAGAAGTATGCATAAAACCACTTGGGCTTTCTCAGATCATTTCCTGGTACTTAATTTGAAGGAAAGATATTCATTGTCCACAAGCCCACTACAACAGCAGTTATGTGCTCATCTTCACAACATGACATCTGCTTCTTTTATTTAATTGCCAAGGAGAAACTTTAAAGGAGATACATCTTCAGTGATATGTCCAACTTTTATACCACATTTTTAAGGAAAATAAAATTAACATATTCTGACTTAGGAGTGCAGTATATCTGGGTCCAATCAGATTTATACATTTTGATCATGGATTATTCATCTGTTGTAATCATCAGAATGAGTGAACTACTAGATGTAATAATTAGTGTGATAAGCTTCTCAGTAACACTGAATATATTGCAGTAATTAAGACAGGAAAATAAAAACAAAAGTATTAGTACTTTTCTACTAAATTACTTTATGGTTTTTTCACAGGAACTCAAATTATGTCTTATAACAAAATGCATTTTGTTAGCTTATTCTGGGAAGTGCTCATAGTGTAATTTAGTCTGATTCTTAATAGGAAATAAAACTAATACGGCTAACAGAGGCTTTTTGATGCATGCTGCTGATTACAGAGTTATGTAATGTCCACAACAGAATTTTTATTTACATATATTTTTTATTATACATGTATAATACATTTCTTGGGAACATGTATCAGCAATAAAAAACAGTTGGTTATATAAGAACATGTAATATTTTTGCTGTTGTCAGCTTTCTATGCCCTCAATATTCAATTGCCAATGCAGTTAAGAGTAAGTAATTTTTAACATTACAATGGTACAGTACTATAGCATTTCCCTCTTTCCCTTTCAATATTTGGTTCTCATTTAGTTTAGCTTTCTCTTGTATTTACACAATGCACTGTGAACTGAATATTAGGTGTTTATTTGAAGTATGTCTCCATCTAAAGGCTTCAATATGTACTGTACACTTGAAATGTCAGATGTCTCAGAATGCTTGTAGTTCAGCAGAATAAAATTATTGCATTCTTTGCTTGGCTAATATCAATGAAACATTACTATACAGGACTATTAAAAATAACACTTCCACAAAATACTGTTGTCTAGAATTCTTAGGCAAATCCTTATGATAAATTATTTTATAAACCAATGTCTCATAGGTTTTCATTGTTATTATTATCTTTTCAAATATATGGTTTCCAGATTCTAGTAGGACAAGATATGCTTCCCTTATAAAATAGCACTTATCGAAGTTATTTTAAGCTTATGAGTGTGCCCCTGTCTATTACACTAAGATTTGAAGCTGACCAGGTTTTTGGTACAAAAAATTTATGTTACATATTTTAGGTGAAAAGATATGTAATACACATATTGTTGTAATTTCAGATAGGTTTTTTTTCCCCCCTGGTATTTATATATTTCTTTAAATACAGTAAAATCCCAAAGTTCTTAAAGTCTTGGCTTCATTAAAATGTACTAAAGTAATAGAAAGCCAAACAAATGTGAATAAAAATCTCACATTACCATGGGATTCTTTTCTAGAAACTAAACTGGTATTAGGTTATATGGTACTGATTATTTATAATAGCCACTACAGTCTGTCTGTGAATCTTGTTGCCATTTAAACCTTCAGGCAAATGCAAAAAAAAAATTATAACAGTCTCATACAAAAAATGCATTCTCTGTGCTGTGAACTTCAGTTTTATTTTAGATGCCAGCAATTTTGGAAGACTGTGGAAATAAGAAGTCGCAAAAATTAAATTTAAAAACCAGTTGGTATCTGACAGTTCAGAATAAACATCCAAATTTTAAAAGAATGCTGGAGATATTTAGGGTGAGGTTTTGGCCTTTTCTCATCAGGTGACCAAAACAAGCCATAGCATTCCAATTCTGTAGTGCATTTGGGTTTTGCAGCTGTTGCTAGGGTAAGAACAGGCATGTAGAGTTTTACCAAGAGTTTACTATGTACCCTGCTACTGTATGCAAACCTCTGGCACAGGGATTATGATTGCAGCATGGACAGCCTCTTTTATCTGTAGCCCAGACAGCCACCTGCAGCACCATAGTTTTCTGTTACGCTGCAGAAGAGAAATGCTTACCACCCAACATAGATCTTTACACAGTATACTGTGGGACTGTTGCATTAGTGCACAATGCATTTGAAATATTTATAGTACTAATGTTTAGTTAAATAACCTTTACGTAAGATTTATGTTGATTTGTTCAAGTTTCATTTAATGGCAAATTATGAAGAGGATGTTTCATAAATATAATTCTCCATTTAAATGCAGCAGGCCACCAAACATTATGATGCAATCTAGAGCAAATTTGTCCAGCTTCAGTGATTATATGCACTCATAAAAATTAGACTTGATCAACAAAATTTAAATGCATGATTGACCTGACATTTTCATGTTTCTTTCCTGATATTAAAGGAAAACCCACCCTGTCCCATTGTGGAGCACTATATTATATATTTATTTCCTGACTGTATGGATCACATAGGAAAAAACCCCAAAGCATCTGTGTGGAGACAACAATGATTCTCAGTGGACTATGTAATATTCAGGCACATACTGCCAGTAGTCCTTGTTCTTCAACAGCACCCACCCTGCCCACACAGACATATTATGACTCATATGCAAAAGCCCTTCTAATTTATTGATAACAAATGAAGGCAAAGCTTATGATTAGTTAGGAGCTAGAAAATACAAGATAAAACCAGTTCTGCATAATATTGAAAATAATTTTATAAAAAAAATCATACTTTCCTTACTTCTAGAGTCATAAATCTGGCTAGCTTCACACACATATTGTTTTGTGGCTATGTGTGCTCCGAGCAGCCCTCCTGCTGGGGGGCTTTGTGACTACTGCCATGGCTATTGTTCCAGGGGCAAAACTTCTCAGGAAAGTATAGTCAGAAAGCAGACAAAATGTATTTGCTCACCTGACAACATCCTTTTGTATCCTGGGCAAATGACCATCCTCCAAACACTGCCTAGCTAGAATACAGGGCTTTATTTTTTCCATCTCTTCATAGCAAGAATTCAGTCTGCAGTTAGAAATCTCTGCAGACCCCCTGGCAGAACATAACTTCTGGACTTGAAGCTCAAAACCTCAAAGTACCACAATGGCAAGAGATCTGAAGCACTTGGTGTTTGTCTTGTATTCATCTGCACTTGAAAGCCTTTGAATATAAGGACCATAAGGACTCAGTCTTTAAGACCATAAAGTGAAGAAACAGAAAAAAATCAAGTTCCTGCTTTGTTTACTTACTTGGTAACTCAGTTTTCAACTTCTAGGAAAACAGCTGGTTAAAGTCAGGCACTTTCCTGTTAATTTATGTATTGAATGTACTGCAAAGTGGCACTCTCAGCCCCAAACAGGACCAGCAATAAATCCATCTGACAGTGCTCTGACAGACACTTTTGCCTGGCTCCTAGAACAAAGTGATAGGATTCTGATCAGAAAAGATCTCCTAGGTGCAAGGGAGATGGGCTTCTATGACCAAGTCAAGCTCATTCTCCTGATCACCTTTTCTCGAGTGAAGAAAGAATTCATTGAGGCGGATATATTCATAAGCATCACTCTTCCCATTCTTACTTTTTTTTTTTTTTCTAAATTTGGCAATTTCCAAACACACATGAAGATTTGAGTCCTCATATTGGAAGACTATAGAAAAGTACCCAGCAAAAACTGCTTAAAAATTTAAAATAAAAGGCTGTCTTTAACAAAATTATTTTTCTTCTGTTCTCAAAATTTCATCCTAAACATGGCTAGTTCTAACTTCTAAAAGAAACATACACATATAAATCATCAAAGTCTGTGTAGGAAAAAATCTACAATGAAATTAGAAGATGCCTTGTTATCACTTTATATAATTCTTAAAATCTTATGCCTGTCACCATTATCTCCCCCTCCCATTTATTTTTAGTTTAATGCTCTTCTTATCAGGTTGGACACTCTTCTGGGAAAGAAGATTTTGCCCCATGCGGTGAGGTGTATCTCTTCCTAGTAGTCTTCAATCCTCAAAAAGTATCCTCCAGTTGTAAAAACCAAATCCCTGCTGTCACCAACAGCCGTGCAACTGGTTGTTGTCCTTCCAGATCTGTCTGGTCCTCCACAGGCAGGATGGAGGAGAAAATGACCTGCGCTCCCTGTCAGCTACCGATGTGGTCATGGAAGAACAAGAACTTGCAGTGTCACGAGAGGAGAGCCAATGTGCCTGTTACAGCAGTTAAGCATTATAGACCAACAGCTGAGAAACTGTCACAGTTTGTCCTAACTGTGGTAGCCAGGCTTATGTACACAGGGTAAAAATAATGATTCACAGCTATGCAAACTGTGTTTAATTCCCAGCATGACACACTCCAACCATACAATCAACTGTTTCATCCCAGGGAAAGGAACAAGAGCAGCTGGACAGTGGGAACATTTTACATCACTTTGAGAGATTATCTGACCATTCCTTATGTTAGGCAGCTCCAGCAGGCAATCAGAACATGCCGATCACAGCCTGAAGTAGAAATGCACAAGTAACAAAAAAACCAAAACCAACAATTTCCTCCCCATTAACTCTACACAGTGGATGACTATGATAATGACTCTAACTTCTGCTTAGAAACAGAAAACCCCAGACACAAGCAATGCTGTTTTCTCCAAGCTACAAAGGTGAGGCGCTTTTTTTTTTTAAATTGTATTTGAAATCAGCAAAGTAAAAAGTAGCTTCTTAAAAATACTAAAAATAAACTTTTAAACCCGCCATACTTTCTGTTAGCTTGCAGTCTGTCACCTTGCCATGATCTATTATTTGTAGGGGCAGCTACTCCCCACCACAGAGATCCAGCACAGGTGACAAGGGGCAGCAGGGTGTGGTGACAGAAAAGCAGTGATTGATATCTCTCCCACAGAGGACGCGAAAAAATGATGGAAAAAAGGCAGAAGAAAAATCTCAGCCTAGTAAGATTCACTTAGTTCTAATCTTGTGTGTTCAGGTGATCATGGTTTGATATAACAACAGCAGCTGTGCTAAAAATAAATTATTCTGTGAAGTCAGATACTTGGGAGTACAATTATAAGGAAGTGTAAATATCTTTGGAGAAAGCAGCAGGGTGTACTTCAGGCAAAAATGTTACTACAAAATTCAGAAGAAGCATTAAGAATGCTATCTTAGTTATTTTTTCCTCAATACTGGCAAGAAATATTTTAATGTGATTTTTACTCCTGCCTCATGACTCCAGGACAGAAATTCGTATGTTTTAGTTCAGTTCAGAACTATCCACTAAGTCTACATCCATCAACAGTCACTTACAACAGTGTTTAATGCAGGTGTTCCTATTTCATGAGAGTGTGTCTTTTAGAAATACAGTTAATCTTGATCAAAATTTACAAAAGATTGGGAATCCAATGCTTCTTTTGGAAATCTTCATCAGTGTTGGACTTAAACCACAGAGATCATCAATTCTAAAAGGAGTCCAACTGAATCCATGGAGACATAGTATGCTGCTTCATCCCTCTGTTGGGCATTCCAATAGACTTAC
Source organism: Donacobius atricapilla (assembly GCA_013397315.1). NCBI lineage: Eukaryota > Metazoa > Chordata > Aves > Passeriformes > Mimidae > Donacobius > Donacobius atricapilla. The sequence goes on along the minus strand of WBMY01000226.1, from coordinate 16,431 downwards.
CTCCTACTAGGAAATCCACTTGAGCCTCTCCCCACCCCAACCATATTGCACTTTGAATTCAAGAAAGGGCTCACATATATAACTCATTAGGAACCAGAATAAATGGCAAAATCATACTTGCATTCTATCAAGAAACCCATGTTCATATTATAATAGAGGTACCCAGATCCTTGTTTGGCAGGTGAATTTCTCCATGAGGAAATAAGTTTCAAACTACTTTTAAAAAATGCTGATGCCCAAGAGGAAAAAGCAAATGGTATCTTATCTATAGAGACAATCAAACAAGGATGAGTTAAGGCTGGTCTATCTGCCATATCCAGACAGAAACTCAGTGGTCACTAATCATTGACCTGTGAAAGAAGTGTGGTCCCTAGCACCTAGACTGATGAGACAATTAACAATTATTTTCTCAAAGAGATATTACAATGGAAACCAGCTCTTCTGAGCTGCTGTCCATGGTCCCAAATTTAAGTATGTTTCATATTTTTATGAATTTTTAACTAAGCTTGTCTAATGTTAATCAGGTAAACAAAGTTCACAAATACATTTATCTTTGTGTCTTATCATTAGCCTTAGGATTTTAAAGTAACTTCTAAAGTTAGATGATATTTCTAAGATTAGTAGTCAGTTATTTCACTGAGACACACAGTGTCTTCAGAGAATCTCTGAAGACTTGGGAAGAGAAGCCAGATCATGTGAATGTTGAAGCCACTAGGAAACAGTGCTTAATTAATTTAGATAAAATTTACACTCTGCATAGGAAAACACAAGTATTTAAATGACTCCTAATGATACTGTGCTAATGACCTATACTAAGGACTTGTGGTATTACTGAAGATTCATGAGTTAATTAGAAAGGCTTACAATAAATCTGCAAACTGCGTTCCTCAAGGAAGATGCTCAACATGATGCTAACCAAACTTAAATCATTAAAAGCAAGGTCATTAACGGCACAGATACCAAATATTTGGGATCAACATGGTTGCTCAATATAGGCTGTATTACCTTGGTCTGAAGCACTCTCAGCAAGAGGAACGTTTTAGGAGCAGCATTTGGTATTCTTAACAGAGAGTCCATTACTAGCTTCATTAATTTGTTAGAAAAGTTACATGACCAGATAATCTTCCCAGGTAGGTAGCATTTCAGAGAGAAATTAAATGTATTGCAGATCACAAATGAAATTTCTCCTTTCACCAGGGATTTCAGGTACTCATAAAATCTTCATGTTGAGAAGCTTTAAGCATTTCAGCCATCAGAAGACAATGGGCTGTGCTTTAAGTACTGCATCTTTTAAATCTTGAACTTAGGCTTTTTCCAAAAATGTAATCACATTTGGCATTAGGGAATACCTTTATCACTCCCGCCCTTATTTTTAGATGATCTTTGGAAGCATAACAGTCTTAGTGATTTAGACAGGTAACAACAGTGTTGGGATCAGGGCTCTATGGGTTCTAATAATAGCAGCTGCTAAACATTAGGGGATCACTCAAGCTGGAAAGGATTTCCAAACTCCCGCTCAAAGGGGGGTCAAAGCCATGAGGTCAGATCAGGTTCCTCAGAGGTCTCCTCAGTCAGGACCTGGAAAGTTCCTATAGCAACGGCAGTCTCCTGAGCAACCTCTTCTACAGCTTAACTACTCTCTTGGCAAGAAAGGTTTGTCAGTCCGAACCTCTTTTGTTTCAAATGAAGCTTGTTTCCTCTTCCACTGCAGATCATTTGTGCAGTCTAGCTCCATCTTCTTGGTAACCTCCTTACAGAATTGTTCCAATCACTAGAAGCCCTCTATTCTCCAGGATCTGTCCACTTCCCTCAGCTTCTCTTCAAGGGCTGGTTGATGAGGGCTTAAACTCCCAATCATGTTGGTAGCCCTTCACTGAACTTGTTGAAGTCAATCAATGACTTTCTTGAACTGGCATGCCCCAAACTGGACACTATTCTAGATGCATCCTGGCAAGTGCTGAAGAGTGGAGATAACCAATTCCTCAATCCACTACCTGTGCTTCTGATTACCTCGCTGCCTTCTCAGACCCCTAGGCCCAGTTCAGACAGCTGCTTCCAGACAAACAATTTCCATTCTGTATCACCGCAACAGGTTATTTCTCCCCAAGAACAGGATTCTTCCTTCTGAATTGCATGGGGTTCCTATCAGTTCATTTATCCAACCCACTTAGACCCCTCTGAGTGGCAGCTCCAGCGTGTCAAATGGTTCCACACACCTGATATAACCCAAAAACTTGATGGGGGTGCACTATCATCTCCTGGAAGAGATGTTAAACAGGACTTTGCACCATGGCAGTCCACTTGTTACTGACCTCCATTAACCACTGTCCTCAGAGACCAATTACCTAGTATGATTTGGCTTTTTCCCCTGCCCATTCAGTTATCCATTCAGATCATGAAGTAGTAGACAACATGCTGCTTTTGCGATACAAAAATTAGTACAAATATCAAATTCATAAGGCTCAGCAGTACCACATGCCAAATCCTTTATCTGCCTAGAGGCTAGAAAATTTGTACAGGATAGAATACAACTTCAACTTTTAATATGTACTTCTCAAAATCAAAACGATTTTAGTATTATTGATAAATGACAGTTATTTTGCTACATTAATGTTTGCTAATTATATCCCAACTACCTGTATTTAATTAAATGATGGCATTAAATGAGAAGAAAATATGAAAAGGTTAACATTAAGCTCAATGAATATTATTGATGAATTGTGAAATACAGTAAAATGTGATACATTCTGAAACTGTTAACAAACTGGAATAATTTTAGTCTTTAACTTCAACAGGTGAAATAAAAAATGCAACATAAAGACATAGCCATATAAAATAATTTTCAAAGAATTTGCCTTTTTCTCAACAATAAGCCTCTCTGCTCCCAAACAAAACAGATTCTCTAGATAGTGCATGTTCTATTGTATTTTTACATGACATTTCAACAAAACCAGACACACTTATTGGACAGACAGAATAAAATTAAATTTCAAGCGGGAAAATTGTCCATCGAACATTGTGAAGGGAGGCATTTTGAAAAAGATATCGTATTTAAACCCAGTTTAAAATTTTTATCTAAAAAAGAAAAGGACATGTATGCCCTTGAAGTAGAGAAGACTTACTGTATCATGTTGCCTGTTATCTTTTCCTGATATGATCAAGAAGTAGTTCCATGCCAGCAGCAACAACAAAGCCAGTGGTATCATGTAGAGCTCAAAATTCCAGACCACAAAAAGAAAAAGCTAGAAGACAGAGCAGGAAAAAAAGTGATTGAAATCAGCACTACATTAAACTATTGTGCAGAGTAAAGACCCATAAATTAAAACAATTCTAAAGAAATTAGAATTAACTCCTTAGACAGGAGTGTTGTTCAACCACTTTGCTGATTCACACTTACCTGCCTGATACAACTACTACACTTCCCAATCCTTCCTACCTTAATTCTTGGAAAAGAAAAATTGATGTACTATCATCTAAGAGGAATATTAATTGTTCTCTCATATAATAATGCTTTTGTGAATAATGCAGAAGGGCACAAAAATAAGATTACATTTTAAGAAAGGTTAGCTGCTTTCATGGATCATACAATCATAGAATCATAGAATGGCTTGGGTTGGAAGGGACCCTAAAGGCCACCTTGATCCCCCCCCTTGACACGAGCAGGGACATCTTTCACTAGACCCTCCACCCTCCCTCAACAATAACAAGTTCCTTCCTAATATCTAATTTAAACCCCTCTCTTTTTGTTTAAAGCCATTACCCCTTGTAATGGCTTTATACATACATACATATTTCCACTACCTATCCTTGTAAAAAGTCCCTGTCCATTTTTCTTGTAACTCACAGGAATGGGATTAATTTAAAGGCCTCAACATGATATTGAATCTGGTTTTAGCTTTGAAACAATCCTGTGGCAGTGTAAAGGTGGCACAAGAGTTGATTAATTTGCTATTTAGAAAAAAGAACATGGTCATTTTGTAGTAATGTCACACAAACAAGCAGAAGTAACATTTAGAAATCTTTTGCATGGAAAACTAGCAAAAAAATCACAGTAAAAGCTAAAATCATATAATTATTTAAATGAAAGTATAGTAAAATAGAACTGACTACAGACTTATCAAAAATGGGTTTAAAAAGAATGTAGAGAAGCCACCTAAGTCCACCACTTTGAAAACTTTGATTTATTGCAGTGTTAGCTCAAAACAGCTCAAGTGCTCTCTGACTAGGGGCTGCCAGAAGCCTGGTTGGGTTACATCTCCAAGAGATGTGTGCCTAAATAACGGGCTGCTCTTCAGCATGGGATCAACTTGGCGATCACACTGCCAGAGAAACCCATCCCCACTGCCAGCTCCATACACCACTGTCTAGACATTGTTCCCTACCAATGCTGCTACAAAATTAACGGTTTATAGGAAAGAATTAAAAATAATTGGACTCAGATGGGGTCAAACTAAAACCATTTTTACCTCCAATTTTCCCTATCAATGACCACCTTTTTATTTAAGCCAGCTGTAGCCACAACCTGGGTTTGTTTTTTTCAACAAACAACAAAACAGTGAAACACAACAACAACAACAACAACAACAAACATGAAAGCAAATTACACTATGTACCACAGCTGGATAAACATAGTCTTCTGCTAGATTTTTGTTTGGAGTCTTCTGCTAGCTTTTTTTTTTTTGGAGTTAAAACAAAATGCTCTTAATCAAATACAAGTACCCACATAGAAAGCAAAAAACTAAGTCTACCTCTTAGGTAATCTCTCTCAAGATCAGCTAACTTACCTCATCCCCGTGCTTTCTACCACAGTTTACTATGTGTCACAGCACAGCTGGTCTGTAGCTGGACAGATAAATGCGGCCATAAGTAAGAAACCGAATTTAGCTAGCCTAGTTTGACACAGAAAAGAAGCAAACGTGAGCAATCACGTGATGGATTTGAACTCAAACAGGTGGCCCAAGCCAGTCCCATTCAATCCTGAGTGCAGAGAGATCATTGGCCCGGGATCTGGGCAGTGCTGAGACCCAGCCAATCAGTTGTTCAAGCACAGGAATTTTGAACCCCCTGTAAAATGGAATGCCAAACAATAAACTGGGCTGTTTGCTGCATGATCCTTGGTGAGTCCTGTCGTGTCTGTCTCCAACCTATGACCATAATGTCATAACTGTGTATATGCAGGCCTATGAAACTGCAAGACAAACACGATAATTATCAAAAGAACTGAAAAAGCACTGTGTGTGAGACAAAAACAAGGATATTGGACTTTCTAGAAGTTTTTCATTTGAAATAAAAATGCTTTTTTAAGGTTGTTTAGCTTAAAAGGAAATCTGTAATGCATAAGAAGCTGTGCTGGTTTCAGCTAGGGTAGAGTTAATTTCTGCCTAGATGTTGTTTTGATTCAGAATGAGAATGGTGCTGATAACACCAGCATCAAAACTGATGTTGTGGTTTTTTTGCTAAGTTTTGTTTATCCAAAGTCAAGGATCTTTTTTCAAATTGCCTCATGCTCTGCCAGTGGAAGGTATTCAAAATAAACTGTGAGGGAACACAGCTGGGACAGATGACTTGAACAGAGTAAAGGGGTATTTCCACACCACAGAGCATCATGTCCAGGATATAAACTGGGGGGACTTACCCTGAAGGGGGGTGATCTGGGTTCAGGAAGAGGGGTCTGGCAAGGGTCAGCAGGTGGTGAGAAACTGCATTGCATTGTTTTGTTAGGTTTTTTTTCCTTTTTATTACCATTATTATTTCTATTTACTATTATTATGGCATTTCCCTTTACTTTCAATTATTAAACTGTTCTTACATCAATATAGAAACTTTACTTCAATTCTCCTCCTCATTCCACCAGGCTGTGGGGGAAAGAGAGGAAGGGCTTGAGCAAGTGGCTGTGTACTGTTTCCTCTCCAGCTAGGCTTAAAACCACAACAGAAGCAAACAACATCTCATCATTCAAGAACTGTTCTGTGACCTTGATGTCAAGGTCACTTTAGAGAGTGGTAAAATCACATGTAACCAACTGTCTCATATAACTGTAACATGTCTCAAAAGAAAAGCAAAATATCCTTGCATGCTGTAACTCCGGAAACATCCTGGTCAATGGATGCATATTGAAGGGTGCTCTGGAAGCCAGCAAACAGCACCAAGTATCAGAAAAGTAAGTGTTAGAGATTACCTGTTGAGAAAAGGCAAGTTTTTCTTAGGCCCCCAGCTGAACTTAGGTCAAAAAGTGGTTAAGAAGATCAAGTACTATTCAAATACTCCCTGGCGCCAGAGAAAAAAACCCTACCATCTACACACAGTCTCAGGAGACATGGACCTGACTGGGGTCTGAGGAACATGATCATCACATACTCTGTACTCCAGAATATCAAATTCTCATCCAAAAAGCTCTCACTTGAATTTTCTAAAGGCCAAATGACCTTCAAGGGCATTAATTCCTTACCGTACTGGACTCGGAGGGCCAGCAAAACATATTAAGATATTACCTTTTACAAATTGTATGGACATGCCATTCAAAAGTGTGAGTATTACACCTGTCATCTCCTGAAGATGATTTTGCTGACCTGCCACCTTAATTTCCATCTAATCTGGCTGAATTTTAACCAGCTCCTCCTTTCAGGCAGCAGTCTCAGTCAGGCACTACACAAACTTTGCAACATAAATGAGACGTGTGCTGTGTGAGACCAGCACAGTTATGGCCCTCTGACCTAAATGGCCTCATTATTCTTCCCAGACAACAAATGCACTCATGAAATGCATATGAGAGAAAAAAAGCAGATTTACAGTATCAGACAAAACTTCTAAGTAAACATGAGCAAACCCAACGTCAGAAACAGAACAGCAGAAAACTTGCAGAACAGCAAGAAAACTCCAAGACTCAGTTCTTACGAATAAAAGGCCTGATAGTTGAGGTAAAAGAGAAGAAGGAAGTGATATGTACAAACCCTCATGAAAGGCGGAGAAGTAAACCAGCATTCAATTAAGCAAGTATAGGCCAAAAAGTTCCAAACCCAAACCAAACCAGAAAAGCTAATGAATAAAAAAACACTTCTGGGAATTGCCCATTTCTGTAAAGCATCTAGTGGACTGTATCTGGCTTGGTATCTTCCAAGAAAATAATGGCTGTGTAAAAACAGGATGCTCTGCACTACTGAAACAAGCTAACTATTTTAAAGGATGAGTATGAGTCTCAAAGGTTACAGTTTACTACAACTGCCATTTCCTATACAGAAGAATGTAAGAAAAGGCTTGTTTATTCTCTCCCATGAGATCAAAGTTTTCAGAGTCACAGCCATGAACTGGCCATTTACAACATTACATCAGTTTATACTCTTAGTGAGAGACACATGCATTAAATGATCATTCAGAGAGACGTATGACACTAGTGTACAACACTTCAAAAAATAATTTAAGTTATGATATTGAATATCCTATTCTTTTGCAAACTACAGTATATTTTAAAAAGAAATCTCATCCAAAATGATTAACACTTCCTACTGTTCAGAAAAAAAGCCTGCCCTTTCAGACTAGCAGCTGTGGATCATTAGCCTTCCAGTGATGAGATGTGTTTGATGAGTATTTTTCTTTCTAATTAAGAGACAAGATTCTCTATTTGACTATCTTCTGACAGAAGTGAAGAGAAAGATTTCTGCCTATGTGGAAAGGCCATATTCTACTGAACAATTGTTTCAGATTTCTTTTTATCTACCTCCACCCAACCTCTTTTCATTTTTAACAAAATCTTGTTTTCACTCACAGACTTCACAGCATTAACCCCTGTTTTTCTTAACTCTTCTTTTTTCCTTTTGCTCCTGTTTTGAGTGCTAGCAGAGAAGAGCATGCAAAAGAAAAAGGATCGTCCCACACAGGGGACAGTGACCTCATCCTCAGGTACAGGAGAGAGAAGAGGACATGATGAAGGAGGGCTGCAAGAACTGCTGTTTAAAAGCTTTATGACAAAACTAGAAATGGTTCATTCCACAGAAATGCTTGAATTCAGTGGACCAGATATTGGCACTGGTAGCACTCAGAGCCATGACCTGTAATGTGTTGGGTGTAAGGCAAAACACAGACATCCCCTCTGCTGTTGTCTCACACAGGGCACTACACTCATGCTGAAGTCTCCTTCTCAAATTGTGGCTTTCCCTGATTATTTTCACATCTTTACAGCCTCATTTACATATTATCTATATCCTTGCCTTTTATTTATAACCAATCTCTTGATTACCCTGGAAACACAAAAGTTGGCTGCACAGCATTTTGGCACAATCACAAACAGACATCTACAGCTCCAAATACTGCACTCTAATCACAAGTTCTTCCATTTACCATTTAATCTTAAAAGGACAATTTTATTACCTGAGGCTTTGTCCCTTGATGTATTCTCACAAGATTAGAAAGAATGAGAGAGAACCCATATATCTGCTTGATACAGACTGTGTACCGAGTACTGCAGGTTTTAAGGCTCCTGCATGGTGTTTTATACTATGAAACACTGGAACTACTTTGTATTGTACTTTGGAGAGATAATAGCTTCTTCCATTATGAAACCAGTCAGTTAGTTCTAGCAATCACAGCTCCTCTGATCTTGTACAATACTTTTTATAAAAAAATCAGAAAGGAAGCATTTTTTTTAGCTGCAACAGATCTCAAATACACTAGCATTAATGTAAACAGGTAGTGGAATCCACTCCAAATGCAGTGCCTTCATTCAGGTAAGTCTGGAAAAATATGCCTTTTAAATATGCCTTTTAAACCTACTCTAAAGCATACTTCAACAGTTTTTCTTATCAGTCTTCCAATTTTATTTCCAATTACCCGAGTGCTAGGAGGAAGAGCAATATGAAAGAATTGCATCTGAAACACATTATCTGTTACTCTGTTTTTCTGTACACATTAAAAAAACCCTTGAAAACAGTAAAAGCATGCAATGTGTATGCAAAACCCAGTATGATTCCCACTTGCTTTATTTTGACAGATTTTCAGTTCAACCTTGGATTAGTGTTGGTTCTCTTTTTCAAATGCCTGAGTTCTTGGGAGTTTGAGAAATGCAGAATAATTAGTATTTTTGATTCTCTAAGAACTTTTCCTTTATCTCAGAAACAAACATGGAATTGTTTGAATTCTCTCTCTCTTTGCTGGAATTAGAAGAACTGAGTTCACTGCAATTTAGATTTTTATTAGCATTCTTTCTATTTATTTCATGTAGAAAGAGAAAAAAAGAGATATGTCCATGACAAATAAAACAAGAACTTAACAGAATGAATAAAGTATTAATTAATGCCATTCCCAATGGGGCTTTTGATGTATTTTGATGCATTGAAAGACATATATTAGCACTCGTTAGAGCAGTTAGGTCCTGTATCTAGAAGAACACACCAAAAGAAAATCTAATTAAATGATGGCATTAGATGAGGAAAAGAAAATAAGAAAAGGTTAATATGAAGCTAAATGAATATTAATGATGAATTGTGAAAGACAGTAAAATGTGATACATTCTGAAACTGTTAACAAGCTGGAATAATTTTATTCTTTGACTTCAATATATGAAATAAAAAATTAAACTTAAGGACTTACTAGGTAGGACATTTTTGGTCACAGGTTTTCCATGCTGTTAATCTGTACAACAAACCCAAGGTTCTATTTCTCTTTTTATCTGTGTACAGTCTACTCACTCATTACTAAAGCAACAATTCTGACAACTTGCCAGCTAGATGTGGCTCGCTTGATCTGCATCAAACCACCCAGTTTGTTTGTGGAACATATTTACAGCCAGAACAACCTTTATGCTGATACTGCTATCCAGTCATACCATAATGTACATGCATCTCTACAAGGTTGTCAGCATCAGCAAAATGTTCTATTTAGAACCCTGAAAAATTGTATTTAATTATTTGCTTTTTTCCTTACGATTTCTAACAGGTATTTCAAAATGATTTTCCCAAAGTAACACGATCTTTACTTTAAGAATATCAACAATGTCAAGAATGCAAACCTCAGAGTATGACTGCAGTGCCACTTTAAATAGCACATGGATTGCAGATATAAAATTTGTACTGCTGTAACCAGTTGCTATTGTAACTAGTAACAAAAGTTAGGTGGAAATAAAAATGAGACCACCCAAAAATATTTTCAAAATGTGGTATCTCTTGGGTCATTTTTAAGAGTTTCTGAGCTGCATTATTACATCTGTGTAGTTAGGATCCAAGATAAAATTAAAGGACAAAACATAGTTCACTGAGGTAATTCCCATACAAGCAGCCTCCTGCCATTCTCAGGCCATTTCAAGATGGATTTTTTCTGTAAGACTGCTAAAATGCTGACAAATGGTGAGAAATTGACAGTACTTTTCCTATGAACACTCACACCTGGCATCAAGTTAAAAATTACCAACTAGGGTACATTGGATCAAAAGCACATCTGAGAATGGGGCTCCTAGGGTCACTCAACCTCCATCCCATCTTAATACCACATTTTCTGAACAATACCCAACTGTTTACTGAACAGCCCATGTCTTTGTCTAAGTGACATTACCTAAGAACTGCTCTACACATTAATTTCCAAGTTAAAAAGTGCTTTTAATATCCCCAGATTAATTTTCAGAGAATTACAGAATGGCTAAGTCTGGAAGGGACCACACTGCATCATCTGGTCCAACCTCCCTGCTCAGGCAGGGTTATCTCAGAGCACATGGCACAGAATTTTGTCCAAACAGATCCTAAATTTCTCCAGTGAGAGAGAGAGAATCACTTCAGAAGAAAAATCTAAGGTGTTGACTTTGTGAGAAGTGTAAAGTCTCAACATGGATCATGCTAGATAACTACAGCTATTTATACAAAATGGATTGGTGATCTTAAGAGCTCTGTACAGTTTCAAATTGTGTTGTGCTGAAAATGATTGCATGCAGCCAGAGATCTACATATTCACATCTATCTTCCCTCATTTTGTAGGCATTTTTTCACTTTACCTGGGCATTAATTTTCTGTCATCTATGTCTTACAGTTCGGTTTGAAAAATTTCTTCAGACAATCCAGGAACAAAATGTTATCCTTGCCCCCATCCTTTCTTATTGTCTGAGGAGGAGCTGACGGGCTTTGAACCTGCCTCCTGTTCCTCCCAAATGCCTGAAGACTGTAAAATTAAATTGTCCATCAAAAGTTATTAAACTGAGAAAAAAATATTTGGTACCTTCTTCAGCTTAATTACACTCCACTGTGCATCTACCGGAGTTCAGAGAACATACATACTCCCCAGACACCTGCATGGAAGTTGTTAGAAATACTGTTTTCTGTACGTCACAAACTGCATCAGATTTAACTTTTTCTCAATCTGCTCCCTCCCTTATCTTCTATCTGCTTTTGCAGGTGAAGGAAAATCATTTAACATTTTAAGAAAACACTATAAAATGTTTAATAGGGTAGAAATACTCACTATTACCCAAATACTGGAAAATACAAAACTTTCAGACTTACTTTTTCCAAAGCAAAGTAGAAAATACACTTTTTTAATGACAAGTAAGTCACTTACTTTAAAAATTGTAAATATGAAAGACATAAACCTCACAAATGCTTAAACTCTGCCCGTATTTGTTATGTCAGAAAACCGAAATAAGCCCTCCTCAGTATTTATTCACAAATAACCATCATCAAACTAAAAGGACCATTAGGATGTTAGGAAGTGCAACCTTTGATAAAGTAAATCCTTTGGTTGTAGGAAAACCGATGCTTTTCCAACTGTCAAGAGTGAAAGTGACAGCAATAAAATTTAAACTGTATGAATGAATTCTAAAACCATGTGGCTAAAAGTGTAAAAGCAGACTGTGATTTCCAGCAATAAAATGCAAAAATACTGGGTTTTGGTTTGATAACTACCAATATCTCTGGAACAAAGAGAAACACTGGCTTCTCTATGGAGAGACACTTCCATAAGCTGTTCTGAAGTCTCATTTCACAGACTGGAACTGCAATGTCTTTATTATATTGAGGAAACTCTCTCCAAGTAGGTCCAATTATTGAATTATTTCAACTTTTCAAGACCATCAGTCAATCTGAGTGAGCTCTCCAGGTTGATTTTTGTACTCATGACTTATGACCTGCTTCATTATGTTGTTCTGTGATGTATGGTGTATTGGTTGAGTATAACTGTATAAGAGCAAATAAAAAGCCTAGGATTGTTCTTTTATCACTGACCAGCTCTTTAGTGCATTTTGTTCACACAGTGTAGGAAAATGTTTTTCTACCATTTAATGTACTTATTTGTAAATAAATATTAATTAATAAATTCATTCCAGTAATTAATTTCAGCTAGCTTGCCATTCTTTGTAACTTCATCTCCCAGACTATCTTGTAATTAAAAAAAAATTCTCCTTCACAGATCTCAAGACTTTCCATCTAAAACTTCAGTTCTCAGAGTTTGCAGATGTACGTGTAGCATCTATAGCTATGTGTGCCTATTCCTATTCACAACTCCAATATTAATCCAGGGCTGATGTTACCAACTCCTTCTTGTCTATTTACAGTCTTTTACTCTTTCCCTATGAACATCCTGTAGTCTTCCACCCTCAACGATCTGTTGGAAATAACTTTGATGCCAGAGATATCTACACGTTAGCATTCAGGCTGTGTGTTTTTCTTCAGTATTTACCAAGTCTTTAAATTTCCCTGTGCAGAATACAATTGTAGGCTGCAGAAACGAGAAGTTAGCAGAAAATAACAGTTTAGATCACAGAGTGAAGCATCTCCAGGTGTTTGAACAACCCAAATCCTGTACTTATAAGTCTGTCCCCAGGCTGATGTCACTGACACAAGCAAGTATTTTTTGTTCTCTAGTAGGATAGCTGTAATTATATTCTGCGATGCTTTCTTTAAACAAAATGCAAACCCAAACTTTCCAAGCTCATTTTCAGCTGGCAATTTTTTCCAGTAGACTAGAGCAGGTCCCAAGAAAGCTAAAGTATATTCAGATATTTCTTTGTTAAAGAAATTGCACAATAAAGAACACAATGACTTCTACTATCAGCATAAACAGTGCTGAACTCCAAATATTTCAGTGAAATAAAGAGAATGCAGAAGTTAGAATGCAGTTTATATGCAGAATATATACATATCCTGTATATTTTTGTCTCTTTTCATTGTAAAACACAGCACAAAGGAGGATGTCTGTTAACAATCACTTCACAGTTTGGTAGACTCAGTTATGAATTATTAAACAAATGTAATTTATAATATAACTAGCATATTTACTAGCATATCACCACTCAGTCTTTGGTTGAGTTGACTTCTTTGCGCCTTTGCTAAATGTCTCTGGTCTGCCAAGCTCCACTCAGGTGCTTTTGAGAAATCACATCAGACTCATACTGCCTTTCTTGCAAAATCCTGATCTGTTGGGAATTGGAGTCAGATACCTGGTTAACAAATACACTTTTCACATCTTACAATGTCTCTTGCACTTTCAGTCTTCGAAAAAGTTTCTCTCAATGTCTACGTAACTGATATGTTTAACAAGGGCAAACATAAAACTGACATTTTGGAAAAACCAGAGGTGCTTCATGACAAAAAAAAAAAAAAAGTGGTATCAGAAGTAGACTTATCAAACAAAATTGAATTCTTTTTGTTAAAAATTACAGAAAGCCCCCTTACATTTGGGTTAAATTAAGTAACAATTCATATAAAGTGCTGGAAGACAAAAGTGATGAAGGCTGAAAGAGAAGTAAAGGTGAACAACATTAAGAAGTTCACTTTTTTGAATTATATGCTTTTAAGCAACAGGAAATTCTGTAGGCAGCAGTAAACTGGATAGGGCACGGACTATCCAAAACACAGGAAGAGTATACCATGTAATTTAACAGCCTGCAAATATTTTTTTGTATTTTTAAGTCTGATTTTAATATTCACTCTTGTAAGATATATTGAGAAATAAAATTTTTAATCTGTAACATGCAATGTACTTTTTCAAAACAAATAAATTCAACAACAAAAAATATTCTCTTTCTTATGATCATAGGTGGAAAACTGCTGCTTTCATTGAGGTAATGTTTCTGCAGGGAGAAGTATATTTTCTAGCTATTGAAAACACCAGTTGTTTTCTCTGTAATAAATTTAATTTTATCTGTATTTTCACAAACTACATTAAATCATATTTAGCACAGAGACCTGTGTCCTGGCAACTTTCCTATTGTTTTTATAGTTTATTTTTCCAGTCAGCAAATACTAGAACCCAAGCTGTACTCCTCTCCATAGTTGCAGGAATTAGTGTTGTAGACTCCAAATATATGATGTTTCATAGAATCTACCCCACTTTCCAGTAGGTTGTTGTTTCAGCAGAACTACATTTCATTTATTTAGATGACTGTCACTCCAACATGTTTAGCTGTACTTTATCGTAGAAACATTCCACAGCTCTAACAAGCATTTATTGAGCCAGGACCATCATCAATAACATTTACTAACAAGGGAGAGCAGTACATTTCATAGATGCTTACTTCAATGCACATCTTTAGAATGTGAGTAGGGAAATGCAGAGTATTTTGCTGCTACCTACAGAATGGTGTATCATCATAAATAGCTAGTGCTAAATTCTCAACTGGTGGGTTTGTTTGTTTGTGTTTTTGTTGTAATTGCAGTTTGGGTTTTGTTGTTTGTTTGGGTTGGTGGCAGTTTTTTTGGGTTATGGTTTTGGTTTTTTGTACAAAATAACATAGCAATAAGGTCATTAGTGTTAAAACAAGTACAGATTTTGTATGCATGTTTAAACTTGCTACGTGTGGCAGGAAGCAGAGTGTTCTCCTTTAAAGGATCAAACTCTGGAAACAGATATTTCATAAATTTAAATGAGCAACGCCTAAGACCTGGAATTACACATATATAGCTTCTGTACCTTGACACTCTATTCCAGTCTCAAAATAATTCAGTCAAACCAAACCGGCCAAATATTTTATTCCAGAATTATTAAATTGTCTAGATCATTATTAAATTGCCTAGAACTGAAAAGATTTCTTTTTCAATTTTATACAACTTTTAATGCATTCATTAACCATAAAAGGTCTTTGAAACACAACAAGAAACTGTCTTTTAGAAACTGCAAAGGAGCACAATTTCTTGTTCAAAATCTGAATCAGTAACACTTAGGTAATTTATGCACATGTGAAAAACCTCTCTACTCACTGTTGTGCTTCTAGCAAGTCCAAATTAAAATGACATTTAAAATTCAAGATGGAGGCTTGATTTTATGATTCTCATAGTCACAGTGGATGAGGCATATACAGTATAATTCCTAACCTTGTATTTTTTATTTAAGATAGAGAAGACTTGAAGTTTTAGCAGACTGTCTTTTCAATGTCACTCCTCCTTCCCCAGTTCCCCATTATCTCCCTTCCACCTGAGCTTTGCCTGACATCAAGGAAAGGAAGGCAGGAGTAATTTCATCTGGGTTTTTAATAAACCTGTAAAGTCCTGTGGAACTGACCTGTCACACTGAAGCAGACTGATGATTTGTGAGCAGACCTGGACTCTTCAGAGATGTCTAACACTTGAGGTAACTCTCAAAATGGCACTGCTTGGCCAATGTCTTCACAACAGCATCTGGAGAGGGGGATAAATGTTTTGCTGATGCTCAAGAAAGCTTTTTGCAAGACTCAGGAATTCAACTACCTATTCTCTAGGAAAGTGTATTCCAGCAGGTATAGACTCCTCTACCCTTCGGCTCACTCTCACCAGACCTCTGATCAGCTCTGATGGATGTCCCTCCCTTATTCCCTCAAAGATGACAGTCTAACCTTTGACCAAACACCACCATGATAGCTAAACCATAGCACTGTCAGGTCCAGCCGGTTTTGAATACATCCAGGGATGGTGACTCCATCCCTTCACTAGGCAGCCTGTTCCAGTGCCTGACCATCCTTTCAGTGAAGAAAATTCTTCCTATATGTCCAGCTGAACCTCTCCTGACACAGCTTGAGGCCACTTGCTCTTGTCCTGTCACTGACTGCAAGAACAGACCAACCCCATACCACTACACCCTTCTTTCAGACCTAGAAACTTGTAGAGTTGTAGAGAGTGATAAGGTCTCCCACAAGCCTCCTTTTCTCCAGACTAAACAACCTTAGCTCCCTCAGCTGCTCCTCATATGACCCTACCCTCTATACCCTTCACCAGCTCTGTTTGCCCTTCTTGGACACACATTCCCCCACCTCAATGTCCTTGAAGCAGAGGGCCCTTGAACACACAGGACTTGAGCTGGGACATCACCACTGCACAGGGGGACAATCACTGCCCTGGTCCAGCTGACCACACTATTTCTGATCAAGACCAGGATGCCACTGGCCTTCGTGGCCACCTGGGCACAGTGGCTCACATTCAGCCAGCTGTCATTCAGCACCCCCTGGTCCTTCTCCCCTGGGCCACTCTCCAGCCACTCTTGCCCCAGCCT
>WBMY01000221.1:2642-185393 GCA_013397315.1 Donacobius atricapilla | reverse complement strand
CCGGGGCGCTGCTGCAGGGCCCGCCGCCGCTCCAGCCGTGAGGGGCGGCCGCCGGCCCCGCCGGGGCGAGCCCCACCGCCTCTTTGCATGCACCTGTTAAGCGGTTTTGTGTATTATGCTCTATATCGCCACTAACGTTAATGGGACTGATCGTTTCCTATTTTTTTTAATTTTTCCTTTGTTCTTTACAGACTATTTTTTTTGTTGTCGTTGCATCTCAGGTGGAGATGTGCTTAGGAATAAAAACCCAACAAAAAACCCCACAAAAATAACAAAAAACGGAAAAAACCAAAACCAAAAAAACCAAAAAGCGCCAAGCCAATTTCTGCTGTATTTATTTGAGAAACTGTATTACTCGAGCCGGGAATGCTGCACCACTTTAATTATTTCGATGTAGATATATATATTCCCCTTGTGTTGATCCTGCCCTGCCTCCGCTGTCTGCTGTTATCCCACCCTTCTTGATCTCCTCCTCTCCCTCTCCCCTGAATATCGTATCTATATGGACACTAATGTTCTCTATGTACGGATTTGAATTTCGCATTGATTCTTGCACGTGGAGGAAAAAAAAAAAAAAAAAGAATTCGTTGACCTGATGGAAATAAACCTTTGCCAACGAGTGACTGAGGCCGAGGGGGCTGCGGCGCGGACGGGCTGGCGGGGAGCGCGGCGCTGGCGCTGCTGCACGGCAAAGCTCTCCTCGTCCCTGCCAAAACACTGGAACAACCGCTAAAGACTTTAATTAAGAGGGGTGATTAGTTCGAATTGATCAAAGCGGGGTTGTTATGTTATTAGCTGCTCAGCAGACTCTGCCAAGCCGAGCCTTGAGAGCGAAGCCCGCCCGTCGGTGGGCGCCTGCGGGGCGGCGGGGAGGGAGGGGGCTTCTGGGGTTCTGCCGCTCCCGGGGGAACAGTGCCAGGCACGGAGGGTGAGCGCTAGCCCCCGGGAAGGCAGGAGGGCCCGCTCGCCTCCCTCTGCTCTCTCAAGGCTGTGCCCAGTGCCCCCCTTCAGGCTCGGGGGTTCCTCTCGGACGGGGGCAGGGCCGTGATGCTCTCCGGGCTGGGCCCCAGGCCGGCCGAACCGGGCGGTCCGGGGGGAAGCCGAGGGGGTCCCAGGGGCGCCGGGGCCAGCGCCCCACCCGGGGCGCCTGTCAGGAGCGTCTGTGGGTCTGCCCCAGAGCGAGCCCTGCAAGAACGGGTGATGCGACTTCCCAGGGGTCGCCTACATCTTGTACACCTGGAGCCCTCCCTCGCAGGGTTTTGGCATTTGGAGAGGAGCAAGGCGCCGTGGCTACGATCGTAGCTAGCGCGGTACATCCAAGAAAGGGTGTGTAACCCCCGGGGGCTGCGCTCCCGCCGCCCCCGGGGGTGCCCGCCAGCAGCAGGGGCGGTCCTCGGGCCGGGTCCGGAGGCTCTGGGCGCCGCCGGGCGCCTCCGAAAGCGGCGGAGCGGGGCAGCGCATCTCTCCCCTTCCACACGTGTGCGACTGTCGCTGTCGCCTCCTGAGCAGGCGGCTCGGCGTGTCAAGAGCAAAGCGAGAGGTCAGAGCCGCAGCTCGGGCGGGCCCTGCGGCGCCCGGCAGGGCTCAGCCCCCCGCGCTGCCCCGGGGGACAAGCGGCCGGTGATTTGGATGCAGGGGTCTCCGCGCACCCGCTGGCTGGGCGCTGGCTGTGCGGCCTCCCGCTGCGCATCTCCCCTCCGGAGAGCCTGGGGAAACCGGGAGCCGCTCCCCACTTCTCCCAGGGGACTTGCGGCAGCAGGGCCAGGAAGAAGGGGAGGTGAGGCACCCTTCGAGTGTAACTAGAAGTCGGGATGAAGCGGGGCAGGGAGGAGAGGCTCCAGGAGAGCTGTGGCGACAGAGCAGGGGTCCTTTGAGGATCCTGCCCTATGGACGCTTCTCCTCAGCTCTGCTCGGATCCTGGCACTAGAAGAGGGTCATTCTGGCTTCCACACAGATAAATTTCTCCCAAATCAAGTGGCTGCAGTGTGTTGCCAATCAAAAGGAAAACTTTTGCAGCGTGTACTGAAAGGTAAGGAGTCTAAAAGATCCCACTGATTTAATGCAGGTGGGCCATTCCTCTGAGGCTCTGCTTGAAGGAAATATATCAAAACAGATGCCCGGCTTGCTTTCTTTTTTAAGCATAGGTCCAACTTGCTTTTCTTATTGCTGAGCAAGTGTGATAGTACAAGGTACTGAAGCTATACTTGGCCTTGCTAAATATCTTAATTTTACAACTATTTTAACCAGTTAAAACTATTTGAGCACTGTAAAAATACTGGATCAGTCCTAAAAGTATTTTATGTCATGACACAGGGATGTGAATGTAAATATTTCTGGTGAAACTAAAGGAGAATATAATCCAACCATTTTGTGATGAGCACAAAACATCAGCTTCAAATCAAAGATATACATGAGTCCTGAAGATACTACTGGAGATTATGTGCACTGGCTACCCAGATGTCTGCGCTCAATTTTCTTTCTTCAGATTGTTTTCTAAGTGCTGGGAGAAATGAGGGCTCAGTCCTCCCCATGCAGAAGCTATAATTTCTCCTTTTTTATGGGTAGAGGAGACAGAATTTCCAGTGTTGATCGACAGACCATCTACAGGTTGGGGTTTTTTTACCTTTTTTCCCATAAAAGATCTGCAGTCTCTGCATAATGTGTATTCTTTTATGTCTTCCTGATGAAGAACAATATTTTTCTGAGGAACACACATGCAGGGGTGACCATGTTTTGATATGGACTGGAAATGAGGCACTCCAGCTTTGTTCCAAGGCGAAGCAGAGAAAGCCAGTGATGAGTATAGATAAGCATTTCTCTTCCTAGAGGTCTCCGAGCAAACACTACAGATGTGGGACTTCACAGGGAGATGAGGATAGCTCATTTGTTATTTTCCTATATAAAACCATGTTTGTGTCAAAGACTGGTATTAATTCATGTCTTGGAAGGCCTGCACAGAATTACCTTTCATTTCCTCTCTTTCAAGATTAATCTCAGGTCAAGTGAATTTCTAGTTAATGGTCAGAGGTAATGCAAAGCGGGTGAAATCATCATGAGAGACAAAAGCTATGCAATTTTATGTATATCCAAAGTGTAGAACTATTAATGGCTCTCCTTACTACAGAGAAGATTCGCCCCCCAGAAAAGGGCAAAGATATTAGTAATAATGTTAATGGGTTTTTGTTGTTGGAGGTGGAGGTTAGGGGGGAATGACTGTGTGTTTTTGTTTTTGTTTTTTAAATTTGTATGCCAAAACATACACTCAATCTGCAGCTCTTTAATTGCTTTCAAAATCAGTCTGTGATTCATGGGAAGTTATATAGAAATCCAGCATATCTCANTTTTCTTTCTTCAGATTGTTTTCTAAGTGCTGGGAGAAATGAGGGCTCAGTCCTCCCCATGCAGAAGCTATAATTTCTCCTTTTTTATGGGTAGAGGAGACAGAATTTCCAGTGTTGATCGACAGACCATCTACAGGTTGGGGTTTTTTTACCTTTTTTCCCATAAAAGATCTGCAGTCTCTGCATAATGTGTATTCTTTTATGTCTTCCTGATGAAGAACAATATTTTTCTGAGGAACACACATGCAGGGGTGACCATGTTTTGATATGGACTGGAAATGAGGCACTCCAGCTTTGTTCCAAGGCGAAGCAGAGAAAGCCAGTGATGAGTATAGATAAGCATTTCTCTTCCTAGAGGTCTCCGAGCAAACACTACAGATGTGGGACTTCACAGGGAGATGAGGATAGCTCATTTGTTATTTTCCTATATAAAACCATGTTTGTGTCAAAGACTGGTATTAATTCATGTCTTGGAAGGCCTGCACAGAATTACCTTTCATTTCCTCTCTTTCAAGATTAATCTCAGGTCAAGTGAATTTCTAGTTA
The DNA here is from genome assembly GCA_013397315.1 of Donacobius atricapilla. NCBI lineage: Eukaryota > Metazoa > Chordata > Aves > Passeriformes > Mimidae > Donacobius > Donacobius atricapilla. Next base: position 181,506 of record WBMY01000221.1, on the reverse strand, counting down.
ATGGTCAGAGGTAATGCAAAGCGGGTGAAATCATCATGAGAGACAAAAGCTATGCAATTTTATGTATATCCAAAGTGTAGAACTATTAATGGCTCTCCTTACTACAGAGAAGATTTTAATTTTTAAAATTTTTTAAAAATGTGAATAATTTTGATAGCAGAAGTGGAGCCATCTGTACCTAAAGGAAAGATCAGATGTTCTCATTTCTGTGTCAACCAGCAAAATTGCCATATGATCTGTATTCAGTGTAACAACTGGGCAGCCTCATTCTACACATCCCTCCTGGATGCTGAGAGGAGAAGAGTCTTGGTGTGTCTGGATCTGCTAAAATCCAGAGCTGCAGGGCTGAGCACTGGTGTTCTGACAATAGCGTAGCCCATCTCCCACCAGTCACAACAGCTTCGCTTCAGTGCTGAACGAAAGGCAGGAAAGTCTGGTGCCTATGGGACCGTGGAGCAGAGAGCCCTTGTAAAGGAGGAGCTGTTGCCCTCTACCCTCATCCCCACCCAGGATTTCTCAGATGGGACTGACTTTCTTCTGTGTTTGTCAGATGCTACAGTTTTGTTAACCTGTGCCAATACTGAAAGTGTCATGCATCTGAAAGAGCTACCAAAATTACCAAAGCTGTTGTATATTGCTGTAGAAATAAAATACAGCACAGCAGGATCTTCTCACAGCATCAAAGTGCCTTCTGAAGCTGAAATGGTATTGACTTTGTTTTGCTAATGCTTTATTCACGATCAGACACTTCCCAACAACAGAAAAAAAATCCTACCCCCACCCCCAACCCCCCACGCCCCCCAGAAAAGGGCAAAGATATTAGTAATAATGTTAATGGGTTTTTGTTGTTGGAGGTGGAGGTTAGGGGGGAATGACTGTGTGTTTTTGTTTTTGTTTTTTAAATTTGTATGCCAAAACATACACTAAATCTGCAGCTTTTTAATTGCTTTCAAAATCAGTCTGTGATTCATGGGAAGTTATATAGAAATCCAGCATATCTCAAAGTACCCAAAATGAATACTGGACATGTAATTCCTTGAAAATTTAGTCAAGGAAGTATTTAAAAAATAATGTTTACGATTTTTAATCACTTTTTACTCCAGTCTTTACAAATATAGTGATGAAAATGGAGAGATTAAACAAAATTCAACCAATTTATCCAGAGCCATCTCAAATGAAAGCCTGCTGGTCACAGCTTAGTACCAGAATAGTTTATTTGGACAGTGCTTGACAACTAGCAATCAGAAAACACTCCTAACTCTGTACCTCCTCTGCCATACTTAGAATGGGACAGTCACCATTTTGTTCTTTGGAGCTTGGTAAAGGAAAAACAGACCTAATATGCTCCTGGGGTTTTGACGTGCTAAAACCAAATAGTTACACCTCTTTAGTTATGTAAATATTTCCACCCACTCTCTGTTCAGCTACTGGTTTGCTCAGGTACCATCCTTATGGAGGGAGAATTGTGTTGCACCCTGCTGGCAATTGAGTAGTAACTATTCAGTAGTAACTCCCATATTTTTCACAAAAGTAATGGTAGCTCCAGCTCCACTCCATGCTGGGTCCCCCTTCTCTTCCTGGCTCAAGGCTACAGGCTGGACGACTTTTGGATGACCACTTAGGGGATGCACAGCACACGGTGACACTCTGCAAAAGATGGTTGGACTCACCCTTAGTCCTAAGAGTTTGCAGAAAGTCTTTTTGCTTCAGTAATCTGCAAACTCAGATTGAGTTTGAAACAATATTAACTTCTCTTAAAACTTTTCGTTGTATTATGAAGTATAAGGTGTATCTATCTTTTGCCCTCCTTTGAAGCCTTCATGGAAGTTATTTAATGGCTCCACTGTTCAGTCACCCTGTTGTACTCAAATCCTTGTCTATTTGATTAGGCATGGTATTAAATCCAATAATCATGCCCATGGAAATGTAAAAAACTCCTCCCTTTTTGTATTTGAGATGGTTAATATTTCGCCACCATTATTATGTGAATTCTAAAAAAATCATCCTCAATTGCCAATGAATTAAAAGACAGAGAAATTGCTTTTCTGATTTTTTTCATAATTATATGACAAATTAATGCATAGTTTTATTTTGTGTGGAAAATGGAAGAGCGATACTTTGCAAATGTAACCCTGAGGAACTGATCTGCAACAGTACAGGTAAGTTTTATTTTCAGGGATGGGACTATATGATTTAGTTGCAGACTGACACAACATGAAAGAGAAACTTTGATTCACAGTACTTTATCTTATAGGGATTAACTATAACAGATGGCACAAAAACAAACCTTCTCAAAATATTTCTAAACCACCTGTTAACCTCTTGATATTGCCATGAAACATCTGAAGACTGTATACCTCCATTTAAAAACCCTGGCCTAACTCAGATTTTATAAAAATAACCTTGAACAAGAACTTTCTTTCTAAATAAAAATAATGAAAAACTTGTACAATAAACAAGTTCAGGTGTTTTTTTTTTTTCTGAGCAAGCAAGAATTTGTAAAGCATTGTCTGCTGAGGAAGTTAAATTCTGAAGCAGAATATATTTAGAAAAATATTTAGCTTTATATAAGAAACACCTCAATAAATTGTGCTTTTTTCAGGTGTTCACCAGAAAATAAGAAAGAAATGGAAATCTCATTTTCTAACATAGTATATTTTTAAAGGAACCATATATTTACTCTTAAAATGAGGAATGCAGGAATCACATAGCCATTTGAGCTCCTTTTTTGCCTGCAAATACATTAATCTGCAAATCATAAACAAGAATATATTTTTAAAAATCACTCTTGGCTGCTTTAACTGAATACTAAAAGCTGAGGGCCAGTGGTTGCTTACATTCAGAACTGCTACTGCATTGCACAAAGCAGTACAAGAGAGACAGCAAATTTAATTTAGATGATATTTTCAAATTCATGGCATATATTTCAAATTTATCCAGTTTGAAAAGATGCAGTAGCACTGGATAGAACTTTTAGGTAAGACCAAAACAAATTCATAAATACTTTTGTGGGCAACATGTAATTATTATGATTTAATGTAATTATGTCATGGACTGTTTTGATCTGCAAGTTCTAAGAAACAGAGACACCCTTCCCTACAAACAGTGTTTCTTCTGTTCTTGTGGAGTGTGCTGCTTCTCACATACCTTTAGGAATAAAGTGTACAATTACTTTTTCTTTGTGAAAATAGTAAAACATATAAAGATTAGAACTGGAGCAGACACTGAGTCACCCCGAAACAAAACTGCAACAAGGCAGGCAGGTGAGTCCTCATCAATGCAAAACTTATGTTTCTTGAAAAAGCAATCAGGAACTGTTCTAAGTCCTGCCTGATGCTGAATGTTATTGCACTGCAGACTTATTTGTGAAAGATACAGTGTGCAAAGCGTTACTTTAATTTGTGTAAGCAAAGGAATACAACACAGCCAAGTTGGATTTACTAAATTTATCTTACATCTCTCTCTACACTAATTTTAGAGGGTGTAACTTTATAATTTTTTTTCTGAATAATTTTTATTAGAAATTTGACAAATCGGCATTTCTACATTGCTGTAGAAGTTTACAAGTAGATGTTGACAAAACATTAATATAAAATCTTGCCCTATTTGGAGGAATTTTCTTCAAACCAGAAATAACCAGCTGAAGGGCAAGGAAGAGACTGCTGGGTTGGGTTCTTGTCTGGCGGGGGGTCCTGCTCACACTTAAATACCCCTTCTTTTTCATGCACTTTCAATCACTTCAGGAGCACCTGTCCTGTATTATTAAATAAGAATATCTATCTCTGCTTTCCTTGGACTGCTTCTCTTTTAATGAATGTCACAAAGTCATAAGATCGGGAGGGAGTTGGACATTGGATGGGCGTCCCAAATCTGCAGCAAGTGATTGATTCTGTGACAGATATTCAATATCTAGTTTGCAAGACATATGCCTTTTTAGAAGTGGCTTAATTGAAAATTATTTTACCATGCTTAAGCAACTCATAGGCAGGTATAATTAATTTAATTTAATTTAATGTGGATGTCAAACATCTTAGGAACCTTCTCCAGTTTTTGATATTCCCAATTCTGTGATTTAAGTATCAGAAAAGGACTGTTGGTTACTCAGAGCTGAGCTGCAATACTTCTGAAAGATCTGGGTTTCACCATAGTGCACAAATGAAGATAATTTCTGGAATTATGAGATTATTTGCTAACCAGCATTCCTGCCTTCCCAGCCAGTTTTTTTGGTCGTTTTCTTTGCACGAACCACCTGCTTCTTTTACAAATCTCTTTGTTTTTTGGTTTTCATTTCCTAAGGAGTATGCACCACCAACTTGTAAAGTGTCCCACTGTCTTATCCAAGATTTAGATATAGTTATCCCCTCACCCCTTTTTATAATTAAGTGGTTGCCTCATGCCAGATGGAGTAATTAGTTATGCATAATCTTGTTTTCCAGATTTTTTTTTTCTTGTTAGCAAAGTTCAATTCAGAAAAATCTTGCTCAAGATATGATTCAAACCAGCCTGTCTACCTTGGGCAATGCTTATGACTTTGGGCATCTTAATAGGAAGTAAATGAGCATAAACGTATTTTCTATACCATTAATGGAGAGACATAGGTGCCTCTAGCAGCATGAAAAAGAGACACCCTATGCTGTTAGATACTACCTTGAGTGCCGAGTCTGCAGTTCTAGGAGCCTCCTGAAACTATCCAGTGGCTGAAGCATCATTCTCTATTAGGTCTTCTGGGTGAACAAGATGAAATCCCAGCATAAGGTGACAGTGACCACTTTTTGCACAGTAATTTGGTGGTAAGGTTACTTATCCACATAGCCAGAAGCTGTACCCTGCTTTGCATGGCTGACTCACAACACCAACCCCTGCCACCATAGGAGCCCATCCTAGTCCTTTGGCCATGGAGTAGGTGGAGTGAAAGCACTCTCCAAGCCTCCTAGTTTGGTTTGCAGCTGACGTGAAAACACAGGTATGGCTGGCAGAACAGTGAGCAGATGTCGCTCTGATTTTTTCAGCCTTCTCTTCTGTTTTACAGTTTCATGTTTTGAGTTTTTTCTCCCGCTCTGGTCTGTAAACACTAGCAGTTGCTTATCATAACTTCAAGGTAGTTTACATTCTTTGTCTTAGAGATATGGACAGTTGATGGACAGTTGTCCGGACCAACAGAATGGGGAGAGGTGTCAACCTTCTCCCCTAATCTCTGGCCTTTTTAGAGATACTATATATTGGAGTCAGACTTTCAAATAAAGTAAAGTTTTAGTTCATGCCTTCTGATCAAAGTGTGAGTGTGTGTTTGTGTGTGTGTGACAAATTGCATCAAGCACAAAGGACCCCTTTCCCTGCCCTCCTGGCTCAGGCGATCAGAGGGAACAGAGCTGCTGTTCTAGCTGAGTGCTGTGGAGCTCACATACAGTTTTCACGAAGCTTTGGAAGCAGGGATGAAATCCCAGTCCTGCTGCCTAGTGAGTATCTGGTGTAATTGCTGGCAGCTCTGTGTCTTGCATTCCTGGCTGCACGGTGTCTCATTTTAGAGGGAGGAAAAATACTGTCATGTAAAATATTGTGTGGCTTTCTTGTTTTCAGCTTTTCCCTTGGATCTGAGTATAGTCCATCTTGTGTTGTGCAGATTAAGGACTTCTTGCTAGATGAGCCGAATTCTTACAATTTTTAGATTTCATTGTCAAACACCGTTTTCGCTTGCTTCTGGTAGATTTTAAAAAACCTTGAGCTCCCATCAATGAAGGCTGGAATGACTTTTTCTGGAGCCCATAGTTGTGTCTGTATTCTACTGTGAAGACTTTCCAGCCTAGCAAAGTGCCTGGGAAGATAGGCTATACCTGCTGCAGGTAATGTCAAAAGAGTTGTTTTTTCTAATAGCTGGCACAGCTGAGGGAACAGAAAAGTTCTGGATTCTTCAGTGCAGAAAGATTAAATGCATAGGAGACTTCTCCTATCTCTTTAATTAAAATTAATTTGATTTTATTGAATTGTTAAAACTTTACAACTGTTTGGGATAATCAGGAAACCTGTTCTTGGTTTGCTTTCAAAAATATCTTCCATGGATACCTGTATCTTTCCATCAAAAAAAATAGTATTTGAAAATAACAGTACTGGAGTATAAGTGTATTTACCCAGTGAAGGCTAGCATAAGAAAATATAACTATATAAACTTCCCCATATTTCCCACTCAATGTATGATACTTTGGATTTTATGAATTTGCATAAAAGGGAATGCTTCTTGCTTTATACATGAAATATTTGCAACAAGTGCAAAGAACCTTCTTCACACTTGGATACCAATCAATTTCTTCAAATATTTGAGAGCCACCATACCCTTCTATCCACCCTGGGAAGGCAAGAGAAGTGTCACAGTGATCTCAAGACTGCTGGGGCTGGATCAGATGTGAAGCTGAGAGCGAGATGAGCTGGTGGTGATGACTGCAAACACACTCCTGCTTTCTTGTCTCTTCCCTGCCCTAAGGAACCTGAATTAACTGGCAGCCCATGTGCCCGGGTAAACTCACTGAAAGTCATCTGACACCTCCTCAATGTGGCAGCTGCTCTTGAAGGCTGCATGCTGCCCTTGCAGTGAAGAACTGTATTTGGAGACCCTTGCTCTCAAGCACTGAGGCTTCTGCTGGGCTGTGGTACTGAAAAGACAATGTAAAATGATATTGTGCTGATCCCACTGAGGGTTTCTGGAGCTTGGGAGAGGGGTTTTTTTTGTGTTGAAGATTGGCTTTTTTTTTTTTTCCTTGAGATTGGAATTTAAATCCTATTAAATGGAAAGAAAAAAATCCCCAACACTTTTCTCCTTTGAGCCCAACTAGATGGATAAAAAAATATTGGAAGACAATTATCCTGTGTTATCAGGAATCTAAAAAGGTAAAAAATGGTTTATAGTTTGTAACTAATAATTTTCCATTTCCAAAGGGCTTTAAAAGTTGTCAGGAACACCATATCCAAATTGATCTGGATGTTCTCAAGTATCTTATAGTTTTTACTCTGTTACTCTTTCTAAAAATCTGCTGACACACTGTAGTATTCTGTGTTATTTCATAATGAATTATTCAGAATGAGCAGCAGAAAATCTTCACAATTTAGGTACAGATTTTTTCAATCCACTTCTCAAATTGTCAGCTTTTAATAAAATAACTTACTTTTATTAAAAGTGCAGACAGAACTTCATGGAACTTACATTTTGCCACTAAGTTCAGTTGAATCAGTGTGGACATGGGTATTTGAAAGATGTTAATATGGATATGCTGAATATTATCCACTTTGTTATGTAATTGCTTTGGGAAGATGTTATGTTAAAATCCAAATATAAACACTCTGAAGACAGAAAAAGAGAAAGATGAAAGTGTGTCTCAAAAATCTAAATATTCCATTTATATTCCATGATAAAAATCACAGAATAATTTGAGTTGGACAAGGATCACAAAGTCCAGCTCTTAAATGAATGGCTCATTCTGTGGTTGAACCCACAACCTTGGTATTATGAGCACCGTACTGTGACCAACTGAGATAAAATGGGCATCAACAATTGTGAATACAATAAGTAAGGGACATAGTGTTTCCCACCCATAAAATGTTACCACGATATAGTCTGTTTCAGAATGTGCTGCTGAATAAATATTTACGGCAAATCCTTTATTTTTGGGGTTAGTAGTCTGATCTCTTCAATAGATATCTGGGCAGCATCATTCCACTGCAGATGTACCAAGCAATCACAGCCTCATACTCACAGTGGGATACTGCTGCTAATTGCCACAGTTGTAGCTCAGAATAAGGTAGCAGCTTCTTAGTGAAACAGAAACAAATTAAGATTAAATGAATCAATTGTAAAAAATATCCTGATTCCACAACTGTCTGTTGCTTTTATAGTTCATTAGCTATTAACACTAGTAACACCGTAAAGGAATGGCTAATTTTCTTGGGGCATACTGTACATGCTATTATCCCATAATTAGGAGTGTTTGAAATGTGAGTTGATCCATAGGAATCTAACTCAGGTCATCTTTGAGCTTTCTGCTGAAAGATTCCTCAGTATTCAAGTCTTTTTTGGTGTGCACTGTCAAGACTCAGCCCTCATGTGATCCTTGGGAGTGAGTATAATTTCCTTTTGTTTTGTTTCTTTGCTTTCCCAAGCCAGGAAATTTTCCTGGTCTTTGACATAGAGAAATATGACAGAATTCAGTATCTATGAATTGAGAAACTATTCTGTTATTGGTTCCTTCTGACCTGAAACTTCATCACACCAGTGAAGGAATCTGTTGTCAAGGAAGGCAGATGGAATCCAAAACTGTGGGATGATTTTTAAATCCCAATCTGACCCCTAATGTTATCATTTTCTATTTGTCCATATTAAAAACAAAAGTGGGTCATAACAAGATATCCTTGAATGATAGGCTCTCTTAATTAAGAGGAGCATGCTCCTCATGATGGTGAGCTGGGGGACTAGAACACCTGTTCTAGCTATAAAACTCTAATACAAAACAGACCCCTCCCTGTTTTGAAGGAACAGTCTGTGTTAGGCTTTTGCACCGGAATTACACGGATCATGTCTAAGACTGTAGCTAAGCAGAAAGAAACTTGGCATGTAAAACTAGACACAGGAGAAAATCTTCATTGTTAAAGTTACTGACAGATCCTGTCATCTCTGTGAAATCCAATTGAACTAAACCTTTGCTTGATGATTTAGATATGAAGGGCAGAGATTTAAGCAATTGTTATCTGTGGCTAGTAATTGAAAGCAAACAGTGGAAATTCATCAGGAGGTTTTTGGGAAAACCCAAGATTACAATCTTATTTTTCTCATAATTTTCCTTTACATAAGTAGGTAATTTTTGTTCCCCACCCCCTTTCTCTCTCACACACACATGCAGAGGGAAAAAGCACTTTGTGTATACTCATTCAAGTCTGTAGCCATACAGTCATTTCTGGGTGCTTGGTCTGGAGCTTTGTGCATTCCTGTAGAGACCTGTGCCTTACTCATGACCCAGCCTGAGTCTCTTGTTCTGTCAGGTACTCTTGCATATGAGCCCTTGTCTTGCCTGAAATCCTCCTTCTCATTGCAGCATCAGAAAGGAAACTGTTCATAAATAACACTGTCATGGAGCCATAGACCTCCATTAACAATAGGAAAATTCTGTACAGGTTGTGTACAGAACCATGAATACTAGCTAGCTCCAAAATAGTTGAATAGACCTGGGGGAACCATCTTGGCTCTGAAACTCAGTTGTTAGTCCAGTCACTAGCGTGGTTCAATGAGGGCCAGAGAAACAATTCCCAAACATGGTTAAGGATTAGAATTTATCAGAGACCATTCCCACTGGGTAGGTTGGATGCAGCTACTCTGTTTTTGAGGTGTAATAAAATTTAATAATATGAATACAGGTTTTTTTTGTGTTTTTTTTTTTTTTTCTCTTTTTCAAATTAGGTTAAGTGCTTGCCAAGGAGTCTAGTGCATGTTTTGTTTATTAATATAGAGGCAGCTAGTGTACACCCTTGTGCTTATGCAATTTAGGTAGTGTTTGTATGGAAGGGTTGGATGTATTGCACAACTACAGGAAAAAAATTCTGAGGTGGGTGTATAGACCATATCCAAGGCTGCAGTCCACTCCCTATTTTTCTGAGGAGTGCTGAAGGGAAGACTGTGTGGAAATTTAAAGAAGTAGCAAGTATCTAGGACATGTTCAACAATATGGTCCTCTCAGACACAGGACCATATTCTTGATGCTATCTGGTGTGATAATACAACCCTGAAGCAGTTTCTAGAAGATCATTATGTTTATTTTTCAGTGCCTTCACTTTTCAGTATTTAGTGTCAATAATTCTATAAAAAGTGATGGGCCTGACTTGACACACTCTCCTGAGTCAAAGTGCTTGCAGCAAGGGAAAACAGCTTAGAAATATTCAAACTAAACAAGTGTTCCAAGCAAGACTTCAAAATACATTAATTTTTGGGGTATTTTGTCTAAAAGATACAGAAAAGATTTTCAAAGCTTTTTTTTTTGTGCCTTGCCTGACATTAATTTTTTCTTAACAGAAACTGCTCACAGTCTAATTGTCCAGACTCCTCTCAAAGTTGCTGAAGAGAAATAAACATTTCCAGAGCATGATCCATCTCCTCTAAAACTGACTGAATGAACCTTGATTTACATGTGCTTTTTAAATTTTATTTTATTTTATTTTATTTTATTTTATTTTATTTTATTTTATTTTATTTTATATAGAAGGAGTAGTGATATTCACTTTGGTTACATGCCTATAGTTGAAAGAACCCAGTGCTAAACTGTCTGAATAACACTTTTCTGTGCCTTTGTGGTAGGCACATGATCACATGCACCAGTTACCCCATTCCACCCACATACTATGCATTCTGCAGAAAATGACACTCAGAAATGTTATGACTAATTATTCTTGCTAATAAAAGCAATACCCTCTGTTTTAATTTTTTTTTGTTCCAGCTGTGAGATGTCCTTTACCATTAGGTGTTTTAGCAGATACATCAGCCTTTATGTGCTTTGTTTGCAAGCATGTCCTCCTGTATGGAAAACTAGACATTTCCTTTGGTAGAATTTTCTTTCTGTGCTTTCTGTGTTGTATACCATCTTAATCAAACTTTCCAAAATATATTAATCTCATGGCATCTCATAAAGCCAAACTTTATCTACCTTATTTCTCAAGAGATGCATCTTATTTTCATTTCAACATGTATTTTAAATGTCTTTTTTTTTTCTCCTAGATCAGTTTAGATATTTGCATATGCTTTACCACAAAGCAGTTCCTAGTGGTTTTGACCTGTTTTTTCTGTTTGTCTGTGTGGGATGCAAATTAAAATGTTTTGCTTTGTATCACTTTGTACATAACTTCTCTAATGATACATTTCTTTCCTGCTTGATGTAATCCACATCTGATAAAACCTCTTTGCCTTTGCTACTTGGATCTGTTTCTACATAAAAATGTGTGGTGCCATACTGCTGCATTTTGTGTGTGCATAATTATTTGCAAGTACTACCTTTCTGTTTATACTATCTATTCAACTGGTGTTAGTGAGTATTTCTCTCTGCTCTTCTGAATAGCTTGTTATGGCTTTCCAATGATTTTTTTTCCTAATATGAAGTTGTCCTATGATAGTAGTTTCTTTCGTATTTCTTTTGACTGTCATCTTCCTGTGATCTTTATCATCACCATGTCACATTTATCAGTGAAATAGATGTCTTGTTTTAGTAGGTATAATTGGGTTACCCACTCACTTGCTGCCTCTGTGGGTTCCTGTTTCTCTCACACAACACACCTCTTTGTATGAAGGGCCCTTTTCTTGACGAAACAATAAGACTCAAATGGCATAAACAACCTATCTGATTTTTTCCCCTCTCTGCTTCAGTGAGCTTGCCACTTGAGCCCCTTGCTCTGCCAATATCTCTGTATTTTTGCCCAACACTCTTCAGAAATGAGCAGCTTCCCGGATTGCAGACCACTTAGTTGCTTCAGATCCTGCACAGATTAACATCATTAACTCTTTCCATTCCATGTCTCCTCAGCTTCTGTTTTCTTAAGTCCTTGAAGAACACATTTCTGGCACTAGTATGCACAAGAGCCATGGCCAATTATTTTTTTTTCTACTGATACTACGACATCTTGATGAGATCACTTAGAGCAATGGAGAGTTGTAGATGGATACTCTGAAAAGCCCGTGAATCATCAGCAATTTAAATATGTAGAACTGTAGATTCATTGAGGTTGGAAAGACTTGTAAGGTCACTGAGTCCAATGGTTAAAAATATATTTTTTTGGACCTTGGTTCATGCCTTGGTTCATGCTTCAGGGGTTAAATTCCTACGACCCACATGTTGGGCATCATGTATGCTTGCCTTGGAGAGCATAGCTTCCCAGCTAGCTTCCCATCTGGGAAAGGTAGAATATGGGAGTATCCTGGTCATTACTGAGCTTTTCCACTATAGTTAATATGCATGCAAAATGGCCCAGACCATGTCTCTAAACTTAGACTGGCATTTGGCACCTAGATTTAAGTGTGGTTATTAAAAGAGTACCAGAAATACCCTTTAAAAAGTGAGAAAAGCAGTGTCTTACAGGCAGAATAATACAGAATCTAAGCAGACACAGTAATTTCCTAGCAACTTCATAACCACAATTAAACACAAAGTATGTGTGACAAAAAGAAGAGGCTATGGAGGTTTATGCATAGAATAGTTACAGAATTATATGGCATTGGCATGCAGCTTTTCTCTTTGCTCCATGACTCCATTTCTAATTTAAAATAATTTTTAGTAATAAAAATGACAAAATGCAGAATTTGTGTGAAACAGAAGTAAGTGATTGCTAAGACATGAGAGCTAAATCATGGTATGTTGTCAAAACACTGCTCAGGCAAATGTAGTTTGAATATGGGAGGCAAAAGAGTAATTTTTAGTTTGGTTTCTTTTTGTGTGATGTTAATAACTTCTGGTTTGATCGTGAGTTAAGAATAACATGACCAACAAAGGTTGGTCTCTAATAAACAGGGAAGATGAAGGGTTTAAGTAAGATAAATTAGCCCATGGAAAATGAGTTTGCCTGTCAGACCTCTGTCCTAGGTGTAGTACATCTGTTAATTAAACCCCACTGAGTTAATCAGAATAGTAGCACTGGAGTGTTTGCTGGATGTGATGTGCCCTGCCAGGATCTCATCTCCCAGAGAAGGTGCTTTGGGCTGGATGCTAGGTAGCTACAGTGGCTTGGAAAAATGCTGTGGTGCCAGTAGCTTTCTTCTGTGTGAGGAAAAGAGAAATATTGCTCCCAGATGCTATTTTTCATCTCTAATAAAGCTCTAGCTAGTAATGTATATACATTATACAATAGCTAGCTATTTGTATTTTTCAGAGCCAGAAAGGAGGCTCATGCTCTATTCACAGGCTCTTAGATTTCCTCACCAAATTTTTTCAGGCTCTAACCGAGAATGAAACACCAGAAATGTCATGTAGTAGTAATTGAATAACAGTAATGTGCAGGGAAGAAATGTCAGAAGACCATAAAGTAAAATGAAACAGTGAAAGGCTAGGGGTTTTTTACAGTTAGCTTCAATGACTGGTGTTATTAGACAGAAATTATAAAAGATCACTTGCTTAAAATAATAACTGAATGTTAATGAATAGTGCTGTCCTTACATGTTTGTAGGACTGAGCTTTCTTCCATGCTGTTCTTCTAGAATGGAAAGGAGGAAAACCAGACCATGACAGGTATTTGTTTTAGTGCCTGGGTTCAGTTCCTGGTCCAAGAACCCCAGTTACAGGAAATATTCATATCCCCAAAGAGAGAGGTTTGACTTCAAAAGTAGGTCTTAAATGGAGCTAAGGTTGTGTGGAAACCTTAACATCAAGGACTGGGCAAGTGGCTTACTTTCTCACAGTAGAGAAAGAAATCTTGTGGAAATTAAAGTTGAAAGATACTTCTGAAGAAGATAGGAAATCTGTCTAATTATAGATTTGTGAACTGGCAGTAGATGATCAAGCTGTATTGGATAATACTTTAAATCTTACAGATCAGAAGAGCAATTCAGAGACCAACTCAGGACTCAGAGAAGTTTGGACCTTGAAAGCAGGAAAAGAGAGCAGCTGGCAGAACAGAAGGGAGATTTGCAGATGAAAGCAACCTTTACCTAGGCTTTTACATAGAAATACTCTTTCTTATAAATTAAGTGAGACCTTAGGATAGCTGGCAGCCCGTTTGTGGCAGTGACAGTAGCTTCAATCATGCTAGGTATCTGAACATCTATGTGACAATACACCCATGTGTACGCACAGAGAAGTTCTGTCACAGGCATTGGGTAAATGGGATGTATCTGGGAAGTGTCAGCTCTGCTTTACACACTAAGCAGTCAATTTGCACCTGTACAATAAACACAGCACATCCTAAGGGCTCTTCTACTGCACATATACACAATGTCTGTGCAGAGCACACATTGCAGATTCTACTCCTACGAGACTAAAAATGCAGCTCTGGAATTACCTTTACCTAGTACCTTAATTTTGGATGAAGACATGGACAAAGCTGTTCTGTCCCTGCTTCCCAGTTCTCTCCCGAGAGGGAACTGTGCCCCTCATCCTTCCAAACCCCGACGCTGTACCACGTTCTCTCTTTTATAGACAGAAATATTACAGATATCATTATATGCAGCTAAAATGCTTGTTTGCAGTTGTAGAACCTGAATGGCTGGTTCTGTACAGCATCCATTCCACTGTAGCACCTGGAACGTTTAGACATGACCCACGTCATACTCCTTTCCCCTTGCACATGTTGCACACGCACAGGACTCAGCCTTGCCTCACCGACCTCACTGTTGCATGATGAGATGAGAAACAAGAAATGGATATTTGCTGCAATCTAATGTTATCCAGTATACTCTCTATTATTATCTACTACACTGTACATGATTCCAACCATTGTCTGACACTTGTGAAGTTCCCAGAACTGGACTGAACTACTGAAACTACAGTTTTGTTTATTTGCACTCCTAGTTCCTAAACAGAACAACAAAGCAGAGTTTAAAAGCCATTTTTAAAGTATTTAAGGCTATTGGAGAATCACTGGTCAGTAATTACTACTAATAAGCAACAGGTAACTTAGGGTAAGAATCAAAGTTGGTATTTAGTCCTTAAAAAATTGCCTGTTATTTTACTATGATCTGTATGGGTGCCCATTCTTTTTAAAACAAGCAAATGCATACGGAGTTTCCAGGATTGGGCCAGAAACAAAATTTATCCCAAAATGCATTATTCGTTCATGTTCAGGAGCTGGCTCATTAACAATGTGATAACATAACCTTTTCTTCACTTAAAGAAGATAATCTCTAAGCATTGGGGAAAAAATAGGTAGTTCGAATAACTGTCATCATCAAATAGAAGATTCAAGCCACTCTAAGAAAGTCACTGTAATTTTTATAAACAAGTCTAGATTTTCAAGAAAAGAAGCTCAGAACAAAGCATAAAATAAATATTTTTTTCCAGTTTATCTCCTCAGAATTCAAAATCTCATTAGAGAATTATTTTGAGCTAAGGTTAAAAAAAAATTTGGTGCCATCAAGTGGAAATATTCTGTATTGCTGAGAAGAGCTGGCAAAGTAGCTGCACATGGATTTCATTAGATATACATATCAGCACTTTCAACCATTGCAATGAAAATGTTTTCCCCACCTTATGCATTATATCCTGGTTGAAAACTGGCCAGAAATCCCATCTGTCTCCATGTTTTGAGAACTAGCATCCTTCTCTCTTACATGTGGAAAAAAATTCTTGGTTTTTGACAAATCCCATTTATGGCTGTCACTAAAGACTATTTGTAATTACCTTGCTAGCAATGTAGCAGTGTGCTGCTGGCAAGAATTTTGCCTGTTGCCAAATCCTCATTCCAGAGTACAGTGGTCCCTTTGAGGGAGCTCTTCACCAGAGCCAGCCAGCAGCCAATATTACGTGTTGAATTTGTTCCAATGTGCAGGGATTAAAAGTCATATTTCTTTGTATTTCTAAATTTCTCAAGTTTTTTTTTTTTTTTGAAGGCAGGATAACCTGACAGAGTTGAAACTCACCCTGACAAGTTCCTCTGCAGTGGTCCCTTGTGTTTTACTGCTTTTCTTGGAGTACCCTGCTCTCACACTGGAATTGGCAGAGCATAACATCCCTTGGAGATGGGTAATGCTTGACACTCTCTCAGCTGCTTGTACACTGAAAGTCAAATTCCTAGGCTTTATGTTAGGGAGGAATTGCATTGAATAGGCTCCAGTTCAAAATAGGCAGAGGTTTCCGAGACCTGTCACTTAAATAGTACATTTCCTGCCCTTTGGAGACTTCTTTTTAAATATTAAGACATCTGGATTAACTGAATAACTCAGATTTGGTGGGGTTTTTTTCTGAGTTTTTCCATGGCTATCCCAAGTTTTTAAAACTCAAACATTTAGATATTTATTACTCCAAAAACCTTTGTTTATAAAATGAAGTAATTTTATTTTGGAATGGTAATAAACAAAGAAGTTTAATTTTTGCTGAAGTGAGATTACTTCAAATTGAATTATCAAAATCTTTGAAATATTTTGTTGAGCAACATTGGAAAAAATATTGGAAAACCCTTCACTTTGGTAATTTCATTCTTTCCCTTCTATTTCTGAATAGTTATTATACCAAAATATTTTTTTTTCTGTTATATTAAGGGCGACCACTCTTATCAGTTATCACATATAAAGTATAATGTATTATGATGAACCTTTTCTGATCTAAATGATTCTTTGGTTCTGTTATTAACTACGATGATTTCCTTCAGGAAAGCAAAATTGGTGGATTGTGTTACTTTAATCAAATTCAGAAGATGTACTCTCTGTATGCACACACTGTACATATACATACATACATATGCATGTATTTATAAAAAAATACTCTCCACAGTTTCTCAAGTCTGGCAAAGTACTTTCCTAAAGCATTATAATATTCAGATGTAGACAAAAATACTATATTGTACTGTTTTGGAAAACAAACTCTAGTGTGTCCTGCCATGTTTTCATCCCTTCAGGTGCATAGTGAAAGGGTCCCACTTATACTCATCTGATTTGTCACCATAAGGTTTTGGCTCCTGCTTTTTTTTTTTTTTTCTTTTTCTTTTTTTTCTTCTCTTCCATGATCATTATGGAGAAATGAACAAATTCTCCATGATTATTATGTAAATGAATAAAGCACTCTGCATGAGGCCTGGAAACCAAAGCAGAGTTCTAGATCACCAGGTGGCAAGTAAGATCCTGTTGTTCTCCTGTGCCACTTCCCACCTGCTGCTCTGTCTCCTTGCACAGGGCTCTGGGGAGAGGGATGCTCTGGAGCTCTACTGCAGTAGTGTAACAGAAAAAGAAACTCCTTAAACAAAGGTTATTTTCAAAGGGGCTGTTTCTATACATTTGAAGGGTTTTAGAAACCCACTACATTCCAAAGTGGTTAACAGGATGCAGATATAACGGAGAATTGAGTCCCTTGGATCTCAAGGGAACAGTATGACTGCACTTGAAACACTAATTTACTGAAGCATTTTTGAGTGTTATACCTGGAGGAGATACTAACTGTAATATGTCTGTAGGTATTTCAGGAAAAAGAGCGGATAGGACATGGTTAAATGTTTCAAAGAGCTCATATGAAGTATGTTTAACAGTGTATTTGTTATATATCCTTGCCTGCAGTGTCTTATGGATTGAAGTCCCCAGGGATATTGCTGTAAGGAAAGCATGTAGAGTTTTTGTATGCATACAGTAACAAATATGTAAACTGTAAGTCCTCACATCCAAAGAACAATGCACTCTTGTAAAAAAGGATCGTGAAATTTGTTTTGTTTAATTCTTTGTAAACATGGTTTGGTTTCTAATATTTGAAAGAGACAGAGAAAATGGTTCCTGAGAATTTTTTTACTTCATTATTGCCCATTAACAAGTGGAGTTGCATTCTACACCTTGATTTTGATTGTTTAGTAGAATCTCTTTTAGTGGAAAAATGATTTCCTTATAAGTCAGTTAATTCATCTTGCTGTTCTCCGTCTTTATCCCTCCAACAAGTGAATGTTTTCTTCTATTTTACCAAATAAAGTCAGAGATATTAGTAATTTGAATTGTATATCTATGTTAAAACAGTACCCCAATCACTAAAAATTGATGAGGTCACTCAAAGATGAACAGTATTTAACTTGTGAACTCAAAGGCAGACTTGATTCACTCTTATCTCCTTCTTTTAAATGACAAAATGATAAGCATTTACATCTTCTCATTAAAGTGCTATTCAGAAGCTATTTAAGTCATGATATGACCTCCAGGGCTGGTGGGCTGGTATTTGTTTTGGTTTGGATTTTTTCATGCTTTTTTTTTTTAATTTCATTGTTGTTTTTGTTTTTGTTTTGTTCTTTCTATTCAAGAATTGAAATCAAGGTGATGGTTTAATGGTAGACTTCTATTGCTATGGACTGTGGGCTTGATATTTCTGAGTCTGAGAGATTTTAGCCTGCTAGCAGCTGCAAACCTTTTCCCAACGGAAAAATATCTTGAGAAAGCTTCTTCTCAAAACAATCTTGGTAAACAACTAATCCATTATTTAAACAATCTTTCTCCAGGTGATTTTTGCCTCTCTAGTTCTGTTTCTCTAGTTTAACCAATGGGATTAGAAGGGGGTCATTTCTATTCACCAGTCATGTTAAGTCTGTATCAGAACACCTCATAAAAGGTAGTAAAAATTAAATAATAAAGCCTTCTCTATGCTCATTGCCTTCTGGATATATTTGGAGTAATTTCTTTTTTCATGTCCTACAACGACAATGGACCTATTTGTTATCTTATGATATGGGATGTACAAAGCCAAGACACAAAGATTTAATTTCATAAACACAATATAAAGCTTTTAATCCTTTCATTCCCATTAAACAACTTAAATGGAACAGTAGCTTTCAGCACTTTTGTTTAATCTTCAAGTGTGTCCACTGGATGTAGTTTAAATGCTTTCCCAAAGAAGATGAAGATGCTGAGTATGAGTATGTATACATGCATCTGGTTATTCGTGCATAGAAATGTGTTCACGTATAGATAGATCTGTGGTGGGTCTGTCATCCTTTCTACAGTGTTTTTGACCAAAACAGATTTAAGATCTAAATACTGAAAATTATACAGAAAGATACCTCAGTTAATGGTGTGTTTTATGATGTATTTTTGTCATACAAAAGTAATTTTTAAAGGGTAGCACAAAAGAAGCAGTTTTTGTCTCACAGTTCTGTGCAGATTCCTGGGTAGATAGGGAAAGGGAACTGGGTCATACAATTCACGTAGTAAAACAGTTGGATTAACAAGATAAGAAAATCTTCATGGCATTACATTTTTTTAGTTTAGTTCCTGTTTATGGCCCTCATATTCCCTCTGTGGAAAGCTGTTTTTCATCTCCACTGCACTCTTCCAGATGGTGGAGTGAAAGGAATCTGTATAGAGACATTGATGGGAAGGCCAGGCAAGCTTTGTTACACTTACATGACTATTCAGGTTCTCACTCTAATGTATATTCATTTACAGTTAACAATGGCATCAGAACACTTACTGTAACACCAGAAAGTTACCTAGAATTGGTTTGAAAGCCAGCTGGCCCTTGGGTATACTGTCATTCTGATTACATGCAGGAGTACATTGAGGATCTATTTTGGGACATCTGGTTGTTCTTGGGTAAAATTTTTCTTGCACCCTGTGTTTCAGGACCTGTTCCAACATGTACTTTTCAATGGATGTCAAAGCTGACCATACTCAGACAATAGCCTAATGTGCTTTTTTTTTTTTTTTTTAAGTCAGCAATTGTGGCTTAAGCAGACATCTCCTTTTACTCTTCCCACCCCCATACCACTTTGTTCTTGTGCCTGAACACATCTTCTGTTGTTTAAGTCTGCTGACTTGTACTGAAGAATGAGAAGTATTCTTATTAAAGAAATAGTTTGTTTTTTTTTTTAGACAGCTCAGTTCTATTTCCTGGTTTAGAGAGAGTTTTGCTGGTTTAGAACCTGTCACTATACATGTTAAATACTTCCTACTATTTTCATGTTTTTTCTCTAATGATTTTATATCTCTGATTTTAAAAGTCCATAAAGAATCAAAAACACTTGTAAAAAAACATGAATGAAGAAGTCCTGAACATCTGTTCTAGCACTGGTCTGAATGCAAATTGTGGGTTGGGCCATAATTTTGTACCATTTTTATCAGCTTTAAAATGCAAACAATATACATTCTCCTACAGTTGAATTGATAAAGACACTAATGGTACAAAAAATGGGAAAAAAATATTGACTTTTGTTGTGATTTTTTTTTCTGAAGAAGTTCAGCTCTTTCTGACAAGCCTCACTTGCAGGAGCTAGGGCAGTGACAATCATTATTTGTTGAAGGAGCCTAAGAGGCAGGGTTGCACTTTAAACGCAGCTACGGCATAATTGCTCTAACGGACTCTTTAAGCAGCAACCCCGGATTCTCTCAAAACAAAGCCCCAGTTTTGATTTTATTCATTCCATGGATCCATAATTAGTGGTAGATTGTTATTGACTTGAATGCCCTACTGGTGTGAGCATCGGTAAGTCTAATTAATAGGTTCCATTTTTGTGAAAGTATGTGAGGTTATTTTAGCTGAGCTGCTATGGTTTCTGGCAGTGAACCTGATACTTGTCTTCTAATCAGCCAATTCACTAATTTGCTGACTAACCTGACACCACAGGCTGTAATTTTCTGTGTTTAGGTTTATTTACAGAGCCATTTAAAAATACTTACATGGTGTCTTAAGGATTATGAGAATGGCTTAAAAAAGCATCTCAATTTGATGCAGCAGTCTGAGTATGCACTGTGAATGCAAAAGATAAAGTTTCACAGTGAATAGGAACATAAATGGTGCTACTGTGAATTCTAGTGTTTATGAATGTGAACAGATATATCCTACATCCTAGATGTCACTAAAGTTAGAAGGTCTTTCTCTGGGGATGCTGAGAAGGAAATTTTCCCCACTGGGCAATAGGAATGTAAATATACTCTCTATGTGATTGTACAGAACACAACACTGCACTGTTCAGTGATGTCTAGTACTCTGCTGTGAGGTCAGTATTCACAGTGGCAGTCAACAGCCACTGCAGGTAGTGGCTTTTGAATAAAAGGTCATGTTTTTCAATAGCCTCATTCTGACTGAAAGCCTGAAAGCTTCGTGGAACTTCTTGATCTCTGCAGTATAAAACCAGAATTAAAGGAGAAACAAGAGTTTGAGAGGTAGATACACAGTCTGCCTAATGTCTTCAGGACACCAAATCCTCTGTTCATTTGAGACCTAGGGAGTAACCCTACCACAGCAGAAGTTGGTGTGAGTTTTTCATTGACTTCATCAGATTCAAGATTTATACTTGATAGACTAAGAACAAAATCTATGAAGTCCACTTCTCTCTGTGTGTTCTGGGAGTTTATTGTTACCATAATGGAAGTCAGCACTTCCCCCACAGTGCTGAGTAAAAAGCATTCCAGCTGAGTAAGAATTAGAACTTATAATTAGGGTTTTTCAGACAGATGGAATCACAACCCACACAGACCAGAAGGTATTTATTATAGAAAACATCCCTAATTCCATATTAGCATGTTCTGTAAAGTCAGAATTCCAGATTTGTTTTATTCTTTTTAAGCCACCCAGTCTTTCCTATCTGGAGCACAGTACAGTGCAGATGGGATTCACCTTACCTGGCTTCACATTGTCACAGCATGAGTCCATGCTGGCTGCTTAGGCTGCCTTTTCCTCTTTGAAGGATAATGGGCACTTTTGGAGTGCCCCTTATGCTTCAAACATAAGACAGTTCTCCTGGTCTGTTTCGGATGCAGGAAGACATCCAAATAGTTCGGATAAAATCTCAATCTCCATTCAGAGGGATGGCAAATCTGTGGCAGAAATCAACTCTCCAAATGGCATTTTGGCTGTATCTCAGTCACATCCTTATTTGTTCTGCTCTTCCTTCTTGCACGTTAGAGTTTTGCTGCTGGGTAAAGCCAGAGTCACTAAGTATATCTCTGTGACTAAAGAAGGATGAGCTTTGGTTTGCTGACTGTTTTGGCCCAGCCTGGAACTTCATTTCTCTAGGAGAACATGCTAAAAGCATCAGTAAACTAAAATGTACAAACCTCAAAAATTTCAAATGACGCAAGATATACTTTGACCCCAAGCAAAGTGCTGTATATACAGTTTTAGCTAAAAGTTCAGTCTCTTTTATATACACATGAAGGAATCTCCAAAAGTTATTGCAAACAGAAATATGTTGAAAGTGAAATGCTTCGGTGGTAAAAAAAGGTTTTAGCCATTGTTGTGTAAAATCCAGTTCTGTGTTTGTGGAGCTGAGCAGAGCTTCAACCCTGCACACATCCAAGCAACACTCTATAATTAGGAATCAACCTGTCCTTCTCATGTACAGGAGTTGATCCTATTTTTATCTAGATCACATCAAGGGCTTCACAAAAGACAGAAGGAACTTAAAAACAATTTTTAATCACCATCACAGTAGTTAAGGCATTCAGGGGTGGCTCAGATATGAGACCCTTCAGTTACAAGGAGTCATTCACAGGTAGTCTCTTCCAGTGTAAAAGGCTGAAGGAGGCTCACCCTGGAAACCCCTGTTTACTCATGCTTATGCTTTTGTCACGTTTTCAAGCCAGTGTTCCAAATTACACTTCAACTTTGAAAACAGCCCTCAACTTCAGAGTGGCGCGCGGCCAAACACGCAACATAGGAGACGGCATAGGGACACGCATGTTATCTCTGTAACACGTCCTTGGGAAGGCTTGTGGCCTGGGAAAGGCTCCGGACTCCCAGGGAATATTCACAGCTGACAGCTCTTGGCAAAGGAAGTCCTCTCCCCTTCGATAGCAGCATTAAGCTGAGGCGAGTGCCCCCTCGGGCTGCCGGGCCGTTTCCTGCCCGGTTCCCAGGAGGGCGCTGCCCGAGCGCCTCNGCTGTGCACTGGCCCAGCCCCGGTGATGCTCGCGGTGCCGGGACCCGCTCCCAGCGCGGGCGAGGGGGGCCCGGCGCGGCGCGGCCCCGCGGCCGCTCGACTGCTGGACAGGCCGGGGAGGGTTCCAGCGCTGCAGGCTTGGAATGCTGGAGTTAGTTTCACTTTTACAGCGGGATAGGGATATCGCTGAGCCTGAGCCTGAGCACACACTGGGAGGCATGCAGAGGAACTGCTGGCCTGCCAGAGGTCACCCGACTGTTTTCTCCCTGCCCGGACACGATCCCGGCGCAGGGCGGTGCGCTCCCGCTGGAAGGCGTCCCTTCTCTCCTTGTGCAAGCCCTCTCTGTGAGGGAAATTTGCTACGCTCTAGGCTTGGGTTGAAATGCAGTGTTTTACTACAAACTGCTCTCATCGTTATGTTTTAGTGCACAGAGACAGTGACATGGTGTGACAAGGGTTCCTGTTTTTCGAGAGGGATCATTATGCTCTTTGAGAACCCTGTTAGCATGCTGAAGAGAAGTGTCACAAAATAGCTGGAACTTCAGTACAGTAACCTTTGCTGGGGGGACAGACGTAGCCATGGTAGAAAGACCACCCTTGCAGCTGTTGTAGATGACTGCGCTTCCCTTCATGTCGTCCTTCGTGTGCTGGTCCCTCTGTTTCAGCAAGCCTAGAGTTAAACAGGACCTCTGAAGTCTTTAGGTGTATACAGATTTTACAAGTTCGAGGCATGAGGACAAACAGGATTTTCCAAATGATTCAGATACAGAGATTCATGTATTATCAGTTAAAATTGTGTTGGAAACAAAGTTCACATTTTGAAGCCTATCTCTGAGATTCACATCTTTTAATTGCATAAGTATCTGAAGGCCTTAGGCTCTTGGATACTTGATGCTGGACCTGGCAGTGTCCATGCAGAAACAGGCAGTGGCATGTAGGCTTCACTAAGACTGAAGGGGACAAGATAAAAAAATAAAGGGGTTTTCCTCTGCAGTGGGAATCTGTCCTAGTGAAGCTTTTCTGTTTTGCAGAAAATTTATATTAGGGCAAAACTCTGTTTTTCCTGTCACGCATATGCTGACTGCTATGCAGTAGTTAAGCTTTTGACCTTATCTTCCATTTTTGGCCTGTGTAAGAATTAGTTATGTAAAAATACTTAGGGACGGGCTTTCTCTTTTAATCAACTGCTTGCCATACAGCCTGTGTTCTGCTTTCTTTCTGTGTGTTTGTTACTTGTGACTGTTCTTGATACAGGTTTTGATGGTCTTTGCCTGGTTTATGGTGGCAAATGAATATAACTGTAAAATTTAAGTTTCCAGAATTCTTGTTAAGCCTTGTAGTTAGTTACAAACTAGCTGCATAGAATACATTAAAAACCTTCCTTTACAGTAATCAAAACAATTATTAAAATTGAAAATTTGTCTCTAAGGACACCTCATCAGACCAAGATGCAACAAAATTCACTGAAATTGAATTCATGTGTCACAAAAGTAGGGTGTAACTAGAGTATGAAGTATCTGGTTTGTGTTTTACAGCAGATGCTAAAGGAGACCAGAACTTTTGCACAATCAATATCTGAATCATACATGTACCTGTATTGTTTCATTACTTTGTCTTTGCTGCCATCAGGCTTTACCATGCTCCGAGCCTTTAGTCACACAAACGGTAGGTGCGTGTTCCACCACGCTAAGTGTTGGCATCATCGTAAATCTGTGCTGGCAATCAGGAGGGAGGATGTCAATGCATGGGAAAGAAGAGCACCTCTAGCACCAAAGCATGTTAAGGAGTTGACAAAGATGGGATACAAGGTCTTGGTGCAGCCATCAAACCGGAGAGCCATCCATGAAAAGGTAAGGTCCCATTTTGAGAGACACAAGCAAAATCATAGTGCAGTTGTTAACCATGGAACAGGGAAAATAATATTCAAAGGCCATTCACGAGAAAACTTATAAACCTCCCAGAAACATGAAAATTTTGTTGCTAAATGAGGAGTCATGCGCTAGTGGAAACAAAAAGCAGTAGATTGTTTAGGCTTTTAATATAATATTGGCACTGTGGTGGGTTTTTAGAGTTGTTTTTATTAATTTCATGTCCTGTCATCAGTCTCCCTAGAAATTCTGGGTTCTTTTTAAGTAGAAGCTTGGAAATTCCTTTAACACTTTTTGTCTCTGTTTGTGAGAAGGCAAAAACTCCAAAAAGCCCTGTATTTTTTAAAAGAACGGGAAAGATGAATCTAGTTAATTCCACTCCTGCTTCAATCCTATTCCTCATGTGGAATGAGGAGAGAGTTCTTTTTGTGAATGCTGTGAGCTTCAGGACAGAGAGCTTTTACAATTTTTGTAGCAGCAGTAATACTCTGCTGTGAGATAACTGAGAAAACAGATGAAAATTGAAACAAAAGTAGGGAATTAGTGATTACTTGCACATACCACCTTTTAATTAAGGCACGGTGCTTTTTTCATCAAAGCACAGATCATACTATGTAAACATATTGCCTTAGAAATCGCTCTTCAGCTTGGACTTGAGCTTATACAATTCTATAAAATCACATGTCATCAGTCTTTATATTTTTTAATATTTCATATTTCTCTAAACTTATTTCCAAGTATTTGAACACCTTACAAAGGACTGTTCATTATTGCAATACTATAGGATACTTAAAATATCCTTTTTGTAGTCTGTAAATTTAAGACTAAGTACTTTACTAACGCATAATTATAATTTAGCCTCATATAATAGGATAGTAGCATGGTAATTCAATTTGATACTTGATACCTCTTTATCAAAGAATTTTGTGAATGTATCACATGCAGTAACTTGTTTCTGCTTGGTAGAAATATTTATTTTTCCTCTATTCTAGTTGCTAATATGCTGAGACCTGAATAAGAAAAAACACAGAAAAATTTCTTTGATTTTTCTCTTTCTCAGGAGTACGTCAAAGCAGGTGCCATAATTCAAGAAGATATTTCTGAGGCTTCTCTGATAATAGGTGTGAAGAGGCCACCAGAGGACAAATTAATCCCTAAAAAAAACTATGCCTTCTTCTCTCACACTATTAAAGCCCAAGAGGCAAACATGCCCCTTTTGGATGAGATTTTAAGACAGGTAAATTATGTCATATTGAAGACCATTGTCAGTAAACATGGAGTGGAAACTGAACTTAATGCTTAAGTGTGATCAAAAGCTTGCTGTCTAGTATGGTTACTTCCAGCGTACATACTTATGTTTGGATAATGAGGACAGTTTTCGGTATCCTTTCCTGAAACAGAGTATTTCTTACTCAGAGGATCTTGTGTTTGCTTGATGTGCATAAGGCAGATAAGTTGTGAGCATGGTGTGCTCAAGAGAGGCTCGCTCTCTCTGAGCAGGAAGAGTTGTTGAGAAGTTACTAAGCTGGAGTGCATATTGGCCATTGCAGAGGAAGGCAGCCAGGTCGTGCAGAAATGAGCAGCCTCTTGACAAAGGGTGTGAATGGGCCTCGGCAGCTGGAGTGGCACATTGGGGAGCTCTGTTCAAAGAGGGCATGGGCAGTGCAGAGACTCTTTCAAACAAGAATTCAGTGCAACTGTTACGTTTTTATTTTTATACTTAAATCTTGTTGCGATGTATTTTTATATTAACCACCAGACTCTATCACGAAGAATGACAAAGGCACGTGAAAAGGTAGTTCCTGGGAGAACAATGTGCCACAGACTGCATTCACTGAAGGTTTTAATACTCAGTTTGCTGTGTATTTCCAGGAAATTCGACTGTTTGACTATGAAAAAATGGTTGATCATAAAGGAATGCGAGTTGTGGCCTTTGGAAAGTGGGCTGGTGTAGCAGGTATAGTGTATTAAGTAAAGGCAGGCTTGCAACAAGTGACTTCCTGTAATACTTCTGGTTGTCTGTGCTTCCTGAAAGTTGAGGCTTGTGATGTGTTTTTAACTGCATTTCAAATTCTTGCTTTTAACAGCCTTTTTCCATTCTGGTTTATGCCTCCTACTTTCATGAGATGACATGTCAAATAGTCATGTGGATTCCTGACAAATCTAATATTTTATGTTGCTGTCTTTAAGTCGTGTTTGTCCATTGAACTATCTGGAGCAGACTAAAGAGATCAGCTGATTAGGCTTTTGATAAAAAAAGGCTGCTGTTAGTCCTGCGAGCTTGAACAACATCTGTTTGTCACTGTTATGCATTCAATCTGATTTTTGTGTGGCATGGTTCTCATTTCTTTCTACTGAACTTCAACACTTTTTCTTCAGGAGAGTCTTTTATTTCCTTCTTTGGAATCTAGTGATGTGGATGCACCTCATAAATGGATATCTGGATATTCAATGGTGCCTAAATGCGTAACTGGCCAAGAGCAAGTTGAAGGTCACAGCCTGCTACTAAATTTCTCCTTCTCTGGTTTTATGCAGACTTTCTTTAGAAGTAAAGTATTAATATAAAAACATGGGAAAAATATCTCGGATGATTTGAGGCTTCAGTCGGTCTCTGCAGTTTTTAACTGTGCATGTTTGTAATTTAGGCTGATGGTCCAAATTTCTATTTTTTTTTTTTTTAATAACAGGAATGATCAACATCCTACATGGATTGGGTTTACGATTTTTAGCTCTGGGTCACCACACTCCCTTCATGGTAAGAATATGCATATATGTATTTTTCTTTATCTAAATAAGACTTTGGCATCTGCTAATTATCTGTTTTTGAATATGAAAAATATTTTGATGGTTCTGTGCCTTTGATTGCAGCACATTGGGATGGCACATAACTACAGGAGTAGCAGTCAGGCTGTGCAGGCAGTACGGGATGCCGGGTATGAAATTTCACTGGGACTGATGCCAAAGTCAGTGGGGCCCTTGACATTTGTGTTTACGGGCACTGGTAATGTTTCTAAGGTAAGAATTGTCATCAAGATGAAATGCTATATAATTGTTAATAGAAATTCTTGTCATTTGATCTTTATCAGGTTAAATGGGTTGACGGGTTCATTTTGTTTGCTCGGACTTCACATTTTCCTGTGCCAGTAACAATTTTTAAGCACTGTAAACTAAAATGTTTAATATGAGGTCATGCCTAACCAGGCTGACATGCTAACTTCTTATCAATGAACATGGATTAAATCTTACTGCACTCTTTCTTTTCCAACCCATATGATTTTTATCCCCCTCTCTCCCCACTGTTGACTCAGTGCTCACAAGTTAAATGAATTACTCCATTAAAGTATGGGGAAAAGAATTATCTTTTTCCAGCACCTGCTGAGTT
Source organism: Donacobius atricapilla (assembly GCA_013397315.1). NCBI lineage: Eukaryota > Metazoa > Chordata > Aves > Passeriformes > Mimidae > Donacobius > Donacobius atricapilla. The sequence continues at coordinate 153,753 of WBMY01000221.1, read as the reverse complement.
TTTATGTCTGGATCTCCTTGACTTGGCTTACAAGTGCTTGACTTCAGAGCTATTTTCTGTGACATAGGGAAAGGACTTACCCCTGGTTTTGGCAACAAAGGTTATTTAACAAGGCTCCAGCTATAAAGTGAAATCACTGCCTGCATAAATGTGTTCTGTCTAGCCAAAAGGATGGTGTGTCTGAAAATCTTTAGGTTGTGATCACAGCTCATTGGGGAAGTCATCTTGTAGTTCCTGGCCTTTTAGAACAGCCTGTTGATGAAGAGTGGCTTCAGGGATCTTTCCTAAAGGGAAGCTGCTCCTCTGAGTGGCAGCAAAACCCTTTTGTGGATGAGTTGAGGCCTCCCAGCTCAGCCATTAGAAATAAGAACCAAGCACTGGATGGTGGTTTAGGCATTCTGCAGTAGTGGGGAATGATGTAAATTCCTTTCACATAATGCACAGGCAGCTTAGTCCTGGGTAAGCAGGAGTATGTGTGAAACAATGTGTACATCTCTGGAGGTGTTCTCTGGCACAGCTGTGAAATTGTATGTGGCATTTCATATTTGTTTTCAAACACCAAATGAGCCATGTTTCTTTACATTTTTGGTCTACTTATTCTAAATCCAACTTCATGATTTCAGGGTGCTCAAGAAATGTTCAGTGCTCTCCCATGTGAATTTGTGGAACCACATGAGTTAAAAGAGGTTTCCAGATCTGGAGGTAAGCAGTGACAATAGTGATTAAAACCACTGAAACCCTTTTTGTCTAAGTACAAGTGCTAAGTTTTCTTTTTTTTTTTTTTTAACTTCAGACCTCAGGAAAGTCTATGGAACAGTGTTAAGTCGTCACCACCATCTTGTAAGGAAACGTGATGGACTATATGATCCTGTAGACTATGATAAACATCCAGAAAATTACATTTCTCGTTTTCACATTGATGTGAGCATCTCTTCTGTTCTTTTATGAGAGGTTTTCCGCAGTGTTTGTACTTACTACACTTTTACATATTCATCATTTAAGAGAGCATTGACTTAAAATGCTAGAGCAGGTGCTTTCAGCTTCTTAAAGTACTAGGTGAAAACATCAGGCATCTGTAACTTTCTTTGCAGGTTGCACCCTACACAACTTGTTTGATTAATGGCATATACTGGGAACAAAATACTCCTCGCTTGCTTAGTCGGCAGGACACTCAGAAGCTGCTGGTGCCAGTTAAATCTGCTGCTGGTGCAATGGATGGCTGTCCTGAATTACCACACAGGTAAGACACTCATTTCACTTGTAACAGTTCTGCAGCATGATGATTAACTTGTAATGTTAGGCAGTTTCACCACAGTACCTAGTAAATGATTCTGTTTATTTTACGTTGTTCCTCTTGCATGTTTTACAGTGCCCTATTGATTTTGCCCTTGTTCTTTTGTGCTTTGTAGTCTTGTTTTCACAATTTGGAGTTTTTTAAAACATCACAATAGAAATGATTAACAGGTATCAGCTGTTTTTCTGCAGAGGCAGTTCTGCCACTGATCCTCCTTCAGAATCCAGTACAAACAAAAGTGTGATATCTGGGAATGTACCTGCTGCACCAGTGTTGGCAAAAGTTTCTATGCTTGAGCAGAGCTTTAGGGAAAGTTCTTCCTACCCTGTCATTTGGCTGGTACAAATTCAATAACTGTTCCTTAGCGCCTCTTATTTCTGCAGCAGATCGTGGAAATGCTTCACAACCCTGAATAGTTTTAAGGCTGGAATGTGGGGTGCAAATCAAGGGTTAGTCTCCTTTCAGTGAGGGTGGGAGCCACCCTTTCTCTAATAACCCTGTCATAGATTTGGAGAAGACATGAACATATATCCTGGTGAGGAATCAGGCCTTTATCTCTTCTTTGCCAGATCTTGAAAACCTTCTTTCGCGTGACAGAGTTGAAGAGTTAACCTTTAATGGAGCCAGAGATTGTGTATTAGGCTAATGAATGTTCCACCTGCACCTGCTGTCTGTGAACTGGTAGGAGGCAGCCACTTCTTGAGGCTTCCCTTTAGGATGGGAAGTTCGTTTCATGCAAGACTGCACAGGCACAGCTTGAGGGAATTGGTAGATGGAAAATGAATGGGAGGTATTGGCAGCACACAGCATAGGGAGAAAAGATCATGGGTGTATGGATTCCGCCAGTCTTTCCATGAAATTGGATGCTGTTGATGTGAATGCAAACCTGATGACTACAATAGGGCCAAATTTCGATTATATTTCTGGATACTATTTTTTGTGTTTTGTTGACTTTTAAATTGGTTGAGACGAAGAAGGCTGTAAGTCAGATAGATCTTCTCACATTTATTTTGTTTACTGCTCACTTGTGACCTTTTATACCTCTGTTTCTTAGTAAATTGTATAATGCTCTATTCCACTGTCTTTTTATTTTAATTGCTTTAGACTTCTGGCCATATGTGACATTTCAGCAGATACTGGAGGATCTATAGAGTTTATGACTGAGTGTACAACAATTGACAACCCATTTTGTATGTATGATGCTGACCAGCATATTACTCATGACAGGTGGGAGAGCCCTTACTTTTTATTGTTTTCCATTGTAATTGTAGAGTGCAACATTGTATTGAAAAAAATCATGCATTTATTACAATTCTGAAAGGTGGTACCTTTCAGGTACTAAGAAGTAGTTTAGAAGAGCTGTTTTCTATCTTTCAGTGTTGAAGGCTCAGGGATTTTGATGTGTTCCATTGACAATCTGCCAGCTCAACTTCCTATAGAAGCAACAGAGTACTTTGGGGATATGCTTTTCCCTTATATTGAAGAGATGGTAAGATCTTATGTATCCGACAAGAAGGTAAAGGCTCAGAATTTGGTCTGCTTGTTTGTTGCTTTTCTGGTCTCCTGTATACATTCAAAAGGAATCTGCTGTAGAACATAACTGACTTTGTACTTCAAAAAAAGAAAAAAGCTTTTGAAGTCTTGAGGTGATCCTTTGAAAAGGAAACATGTGAATGAGACATGAGTGACCCGGGTGTCTTAGGGGTTTGTCAAGAACATTTTCTGTAGGCAGAAAACAGGCTCTGGCAGGTTGTTCATCGCTACTGGACCCTGCACTAGGTGTAAACACAATCCCTCACAATCCCTTAGACTGCTGTTTGAATTTCTGTATTTTCCAAAAGTCAAGTGACGCTGACTGCAGCCAGAAGTATTTCAAATGTACAAGATACTGGTATTGTTGCATGCATTTAAATGTTGCTTAAAATCTTAATGTTTTACTTTGAGAAATACTTGGTAATAAAATGACCTGACTTGAAATAACTTATCTCCATAGCTGTTATCAGAAGGCTCAGAACCTCTTGAAAAACAGAATTACTCACCTGTTGTACGAGATGTAAGTTTTGCAATTTGACACTCTTCTACTCTTTTTGTCTTCCCCTACTTTGAAACATACAGACACATAAAGCCCTCAAAATCTGTTTCATATGTTTCCAGGCAGTGATTGCATCCAATGGCTCACTGACACCTAAGTATCAATATATCCAGAAACTGAGAGAGAGCAGGTAATGTAGGTTTTTAAAATTTATTTGATTCCAGATTTAAAAAGCCACCCTGTCTGCATTCTTGTCTCTCCTTTTGCATTCATGTATTCTTGTGTCTTGGTAGAATGCATCTATATTGCACTGTATCTAAATGTCTTGTAGATTGATGATCTCCTTATTTCTTTGTGCCTAATCATTAACAGTGTTGTTAGTAACTTACATTGAAGTTGAGAAAGCTCTCATTTTTCTCTTTCTTGCATTATGAAAACTGTTTTACCAGAGGCAGAGAATAGCCAGCGGCAGAAAATAGTAACATGATAGTGTTACTCTGGTACTCCTTGTCCTTTAAAATGCATGTGACATACGGTCATTTGAAAGGAATGGCTGAAAGCAAAAGGCTCTCGAATATTCCTTGAATCTAGTTACTTCTTGTATGGCTCAAGTGCTGTGCTGTGTAGCCTTGTTCTGTGACTGGATTTATTGAGGAGACTCTGAGACTCTCAGACTTTTTGTTATATTCATGCACCTACAGCTTCAGCTACCACTTCATCCACACCCTCTCACGGTAGTTATGTGCCAGTGGTAGCCTAGAGTGAATTAAGCAAACAAAAGTATAAATAACCTGCACAAGCCTTCCGTTCTCCTTGCCCCCTTACTATTAAAAAACCTCTGTAGTTTACATATGAAAAATGTTAATTTCACAATAAGTGGATTCATGTTCATGGTCCGTGGCAGCTACACTCTCCATCTTATAAAAATTTAAATTGGTCTGACCATAAGCACTGCATGCACTATGCACTAAAAGCATGGTGTGTTGACTTCTGCACCTGAAACCCCTGCAATTTCCTTTGGGAACTTTGGGACTTCTGGTTATGAACTTGTGCATGATGAACTATAGGTGAATTTTTCACACTAAGTAATGTGCTATTTGCTACTCAGAGGCTTCAGCTCATAGTGATTTTTATTCTGTGCTCTTTGATAGACCCCCTCAAGAGACTCTCTCAAGAACAAATTTTTTATTCCTCACACAGTGCAATGGTCTGATACTTTTTTAGCTTCCTCCATAATCACTTACATGATCTTGTGTGAACTACCATGAGAATCTGGAGACTTGATTTCCAAGGGTGGGTTTTTTTGGGTAGATTTTTGATATTTCTGCAGATCTGTGTGCTGCATGTGATGTTCATTAGTTCATTGGTGTTGTTCACTTAGCTGTCAGAAAAGCAGGACCTGATAACAATACCTTCCTTTATTTTTCAAACTTCAGAGGTGATGCAAGTGAAAGAAGGGTTTTACTACTTAGGGTGTGATGGTTTAGATAAAGATATGCTTTTGTTCAGACCCTGTAGGAATTATGTAGCTTGTTTCCACTCTATAAAAGTATTATGCTATGTCCAGTTCAGTTTTTGAGGGTTCTGTTTAGACTAGTCACTAATATTCCTTCAAGTCTGTAAACATTTCAGACACAGGACAGCCAGACTGTATGAACTGAACTGTCTTGGGTGCCATTAGATTTACCAAACAAACTCATCTACATCTTTGCACCCTTACTTGCTTCTTAACTCCTACTAGTTTCTCACCTTCAGCTGCAAAGGCACATCACATTAACAATGTAGATATTATTTGTAACTGAATTATTTAAACTCATTTACAGAGAATAGGCATAATCTGGAGCTGTGTAGATTCTGTTCTTACACTTGATGGGTCATTTGGCAGCTCATGTTTTTGCCTGTCCTAGAGTAAACATGCTGTGTTTGATTCAAGTGTGACTTCATTCTAGACACTAGAAAAATTTTTAGTAAATACAAGTTGGATTGCAAAGTCCAGCTTGTTTTCATGTAAGAATTTCTCCTTCATCAACACTCCAAGCTACCTTCTGCTTCTGTTCCCTAAAGCATGGAGAGGAATTCTTCTCTTCCTGCCTGTAAGAGTACAGTTGTGGAAGACGTTCTGATTGGAGGAGGAGGAAAGTCCTTAGGTTTGCAATGTAAAAGGATATGATGGGCTTAGGGGACTTTCTGTGAATGTATTAAATCATGATTTAACTTTTTTTTTTTTTAATCCAATTGGTAAAACTTCTATGAAGGAAAAAATTTACAGTAATCTATAGTAATAATTTAGATTAGAGAGTTGATACATTGGTACATGATCAATTCAGATTTAATTATTTGAAAAGAATGACTTTTTTAAAAGGCTCTGAAGTAGGAGGAAAGGAAGATAGAACACCTGAAATTTTGGGGAGTAATTCAAGCTTTACAGTACTGATACAGTAGGCTGGAATGTGCTTCAGACATGATATAGATGTATTTGGTATTGATTTAACTCTCTTCACTCAGAGTAGTCTTTCAGTGGTATTATTTGAGGCCTTGTGCTCCTGAATGTACTCAGATACCTCCTGCCATGCTTTAGGTTGGGCAACAGTGCTCTGTTTGTCTTGCTATTAGGTGTTGCTCTGGCAGGCTTCTACATCATCTGTCATTGTTATGGCCACTTTTGAAATGAAAAAACACAACCAAAATATTGACTTTTGGCTGTCATGAGAAGCCTCAAAAAAATCTGAACCAAATATTGTTTAGTAGACATATGGTCAGTTCTCTCCTAAGGTCAGCAGGTTTCAGCAGTGTGGACATCATCTTGTCAGCTAAGGTCAGGATTCTTTCTGAGGCATAATCTGCCATGCTGGTATAAACTCTTAGTGGACAAAGAGGAAACTGAGGATCTTGCCTATATGCTTACGAAAATTCCCATGAGACTGTATCTTTGAAAGTCCTACCTATTTATTAAAATTTATTTTCAGGGTATGGGATAAGAAAAGCCAAACCTCAATCTCCATTAATTAGGTTAAACAGTAGGGCAGCGAACAGCTTTCTTCAAAAATAAGAAGTGCTTTAAGAATTTTTTCTTTTGCTAAATAACTTTTATCTATAATGTAGTCATATGTTTGACAGTTTTACAGTCCTGATTTTACAACTTAATGCAAATATAAGCTAAACAGAAAACTAATTATAAACAACCAGAATGTGTATTCCTGCTATGATGTATACATTTCTGGGGGCATATTTAAACAACTGCTGAGTGGATTATTCTGGTTGACAGAAAGAAATGCAAAATCTGATGTGAATACATTTTATATTGAAAGTCAAAAGGAGATCTACTTAAATTTATTTATGAGAGTAGTAGTAGTTAAGTTGAAACATGAATGGTTTTCAAATCTGAGTCCTTGTCTGCAATGATGATTTCTTGGTTGAGCATTAAGTTTTATTTGACTTTTATAGTCCATAATGCTCCTCTGATGGATTAATATGAACCTAGTATAGTTGACACAAAGTATGCTTTCCCTAGCATGATTTTGTGTCCTTTAACAGTTACTTGTGATGTAAAGAGAGCAAGATAGAGCCTGGAATCCCTTTCTGGCAGTACAACATGACATTCATGGCCCTCAAGTTGTCAGGTTACAGTAATTTTGACCACTGGGAAAACTACAACTGTGGAAAGTTTTAATGAACAGCTAGAAGAAATTGGAGAAGCAGTGGGAATATTGATGGATTTGATCATGTTTATGTTAGAGGAAAGAATCTAGAAGTTATGCAGCAGAAGAATGGAAGGAGTACTAGATAGTCCTTGATCAGATTGCTAGGAACTTGACTCTTGGTCTGAATAGAGCTTTTGGTTTGTAGACTTACTAAAACATACTTCTGTTAACCTTGGCAGCATACACTTTTCTTCTGTGTAATTTTTAATTTTGCCTGTGACACCTTCTAGGGAACAGGCTCAGTCACTGAAGATGAGTAAAGAGAAGAGGGTTTTATTGCTTGGATCTGGCTATGTTTCTGGCCCTGTGCTTGAATATCTCACTAGAGATTCCAACATTGACATCACAGTTGGTATGTAAGAGTTTGTTTTCATTTCAGTATTATGTCTTACAGAAGCATGTGGCAAAACCCTTCTCATAAATAAATGAATGTGGCTCTGAGAAGAGATAAAGAAAATCTTTGGTGTTATGCACAGCAGAAAAGGATTTTGTAGCTTTGAGAGCATTTTGAATTTATATAATTGATTTTAAAATGACATACCATGTTAAAAGCTAACTGTTCGCGTGTGTAACCTGTAGGGAAATTAGAAGTATTTTTTCTTCTAACATGCTTTGGGCTCAGGATTGATTGTGTAGATAGTCACTTTGTTGGTGTTTGGCTGCGTTTTCAGCCTCACACAACAAGAACATGAAAATGTTTTTGTAGACATCTGTATGAGTGAAGTATCTGCTTTTCTTATAACGAGTGTCATGGTGGTAAAACTTCAGACCCTGACTTTCCCATGAGCACCAAATGCCTACTTGTTTATTCCTCTGGTTTGGTTTTATCTGTAGCATATTTCAGGCTGGGTAATCTCGGTAATCCTTTTCTGTACCCTTAATGATGACTTTACCCTGATTCTGGGACTGCAGATTTAAAACTCAGGCTCCATTGCCTTATTGCCTGAAAGATACTTTGCTGGGAAGTGGTTTCCCTTAAAACTTACTTTTTTATTGCTGTTGATTGTTGTTGTTATTTCTTTGATTTTTTTTTCTCCCTGCTATTTTCATACTTGGCTGCTTTTGCTACCTTTCATGGTGATAACCAAGTACTTTTAACCCCTGGGAAAAGATTTACTAGGAAGAAGAGGGGGAATCTAGGAAAGCTGCACCCTTGTTACGAGCACCGTGTGAGGTGGTGAGGAGGGAAGGATTACAGCAATGTGCAGTGCCTATCCCTTGTCACAACAGAGCTTGCATCCACTCCCTGCAGTGCAGTAGCAGGAAGGGAAACCAGGTGAACTGGAAGAACTGTTTTGCCAGGCACTGAACAAACATAGTCTCTTATCTGGGTCGCTTAAAAAACAAGCAGTTTCTACAGCACACACACACACACAAATAGCACAGAAGGAAAGAGACACGAAGATATTACTTGTTTAATATTTGACAGCCGGCAAGTAGGTGCAGAAAACCCAAAATGCACACCACAGTGCCATGTTTGGTTTCCTGCTGTTAGGCTGCACCACTTTAAATCCAGATGATGAAAACTTTAATTGGGAAACCTTCATGTAATCAACTGTTTAGTTTGAATTTGTAGATGATTTTGCCTAGCTCTTTTTCCTCAGCACAATTTGATTTGTAAGGTATAGAGAATCACCTTCTGGTAATGTTTATTTCCTACTGACTGTGGAAAGGCCATAAGAAAATAAGGCCCTAACTTAGAGGCACAGATGCTTTTAATTCTCCGTAAGCTTGTGCCCTGCCTGCTGCTTGCTTTGACCATTCCTTTTTCCTGGCTGTGTTCTCTGCTTTGTGCTGGCAGCATGGTGAGCTGGGAAAGGAAATTAGTCAGATGTTGCAAATACTGGTTTTGTTACTGTGGTTCTCTTTTTCAGTTCTGCTTTCCTTATAATGGTAAGTGCTGATGCCTTTTAATTTCCCAGAAGCCTGTGCCCCATATGCTCTCTCCTTTGGCCACTCCTTTTTTGTTTTCTCTGGCTTGTGCTGGCAGCCTGGTGAGCTGGGATGGGAAGCCAGTCAGAGGTGGCAAATATTGATGCTGTTATTGTGGATCTCTTTCATTTCAGCTTTCTTTATAATGGTAGTTAAGTGAAGGCAGGCGGAGACTGGGTTTATCCCATTTAGTTATAATATGGTATTTGGCATTGGGAGGACTAAGCAATAGGTAAATATTAAAAGTAGTCAGTTTGAACCTTTTATTCACACCTGATCTAAGCTAAAGCTTAATGTTTCTATATTTCTCATGTTAAAAGTGGTGGTGATTGATGTGAATTGGTTTTTGCTTTAAGCTATTAAGCTGTTTTTGGCTATAAATAGGAATTCTTTTAAAGTGTATTAAAAGAGAGTTTCAAAATATTTCTTTTTAAACATATGGAATGAGGGATTGAGTAAGTTTTTCTGAACATGTTTGTTTACTAAATGCCTGATTTTTCTTCAACTGTTGCTTCTGTTTCTCTTTGGGAAATATGGCACAGTTATACATGGGTGTGCTTTGGACTTAGCTTCATCTATAGGTAATGGTTTATTGTTTTACTTTTAAAACAGTATCTGTCATGAAGGAGCAACTTGAACAACTGACAAAGAAGTACAGAAATGTTACTCCAGTTCACATGGATGTCCTGAAGCATGAGGAAAAGCTGTCCTCTTTGGTGAAAAAACACGACCTTGTGATGAGGTCAGATTTCTGTGTAAAACATAATAGTCTCAACCCTAAGTCATGCTGCTTTTTTCTCCTAGTTGATTGACCTAAATCAACACATAAGCTTTTTTTTTTAAATGGCCAAGATGTGGGGTCATATTTGTGTATGTAAGTAGTTGTAACTGGCTGCTGCCTTCTCATGGAGTGGGGTGTCAGAATTTTGAAAGAGATTTTGTCTTCTTCAGAAGTGTTCACCAGTTAGATGGACTCCCTTGTTAATGTGAAGGGCCAGTTGCATCCACTAGCTTATGTGTCCCTGGGATCAGATTTTCTTGTTCACAAGAGAAGGCAAAATTCTGACATCTTGGTAATTTCTTCTGAATATTCCATTAAGAAAGAACTCATTCCAGATATTGATACAGGGAAGGAGCTTCATAATCCTTGCCATTTTGGTTTTTTTGTGACGGGTGTCATAAATGCTTCCATTTCATGTAGAGTGTGCTTTTCACAAAGTAGTTCACCAGGATCTTTGTAATGCAAGCTTTCTCCAGGGTGGTTTTGCAGTTTTGCATCTTCTAAACCTGCAGCATGCTTGTAGAAGATGTCCTTGGAAAGAGGTCAGTGGTTTGTGGTTTACAGAGAAGTGTGACAAAAGATGCTGTCTCAAGAATGACTCCTCTATTGTTCAGTGCCCTGTTCTGAGTGCATACAGCAATGCTGTCCTGATAGGGTAGTGTTTCACTTTCACACTTGCTCAGGGCAAGGCAGGTATGACTGTTTTTTGAGCTATTACTTGAGCTCTTTTGTAGGCATTCAAAAAACATTTGAGTGTCTTCCCAGTGACAGGATAAGTAACTGGTTGAATTTTGATCTTGCATGATTCTCCTTCGTTTGTAGTTTGCTGCCTTATTCAGCACATCCTTTTGTTGCTAAGAAATGTATTGACCACAAAGTGAACTTGGTAACAGCCAGCTACTTAACACCAGCCATGAAAGAACTTCAGGAGAGGTAGGTGTGAAAGTAGCATCTCCCTGGTGTTGCTTCCTTCTTTAGTGCATTATCTGACTATTTTGCAGTCTTTTGCACCTGCAACACTTGTTGTGAATTACTGCTTTCTGAATTCTTTCCTCTTCTCTTACTGCGATGGAGGACCAAGTAACTTTCCCAAAGGTGCATGTTGCAGAGTGGAGCAATGAGTGCATACCCCAACCTGGTTAGACTAATGCTCTAAATAAGGGAATGTATTTTTCTGCCTGCGTCATCCTATTTCATGTTAATGTGCCTTTTCCTCTTCCCTCAGACCTGTACAGATGTTTGAGCTGGGCTCATATTCAAGCTGAGTAGCTGTGCTGTCATATTTTATCAGCAAGCTTGTTTGTCATCCTTTGCCTTCCCCCAATAAACACTCATTCTTGGCTTATTGGATCTACAGTAATCTCCTCCTTCATGATCTTCTTTTGGATATGCCCACTGTATAACTTTCAAATTGGTGACAACTCTATCTACTCTAATGTTTCTGTTGTCCTACTTACTATGTGCTTGGAAGATGTTTTGAGCATGGAGCTTCACCTAGGTGCTCCTCTGAGTCACAGTACTGGAAAATCTGAAGTGCATTCAAGTGAAGAATTGTACATGCTGTGTCTTTACAGAAGATAAAAACAGAAAAAGCTAGACTGGTAGAGAGTCAGTGTTGCAGAAAGTGAGGGATATGTAGGAGCCTCTCCTACCATTCTTATTGAGAATATAGCATACTCTCAGGGGAAAAAAATTAAAAAGGGTACTTCTCACTTGTCAAAAGACAAACTGATTTTGAAAATAAAATAAATCTCCAGTTTTTGGTGATTAGTGAACTCCTCTGGGACTGTAGGCAACTATGAGAAAAAAAACCCCAAATACTTGTAATTTTGGAAAGCAGGCCTTTTAATCTCTCTTCCTTGTAGGAGCTCTTTAGGACAATTATGACTAGCTTTGTGCTGCCCTCTGAATTACTACCTTCCTGCATTATGGCACTGTCCAGGAGATTGTGGGATATGGAGTAGCTGGTAGAAGTTTCTTCTTCCGCCAGTACCTAGGTGCAGAGAAGTAAGAGCAACAAAGGTTAGAAGTCTCTTAGATGCTTGTCACTTTTCAGGGTTTAATATCTGCTTTTGTTTCTTTGTTCCCACAAGCTGCAGATGGAGCCCAGAATTTACTATGTTGGGGAAGGTTCACTGGGCAGATTGGACAGATTTATGGAATAAAAGGCCAGTAACAGTGAATATTCTGATGGCTCTGTATTTCTGTTATTTTTAGTGTAGAAGCTGCTGGTATCACAGTTATCAGTGAAATGGGCTTGGATCCTGGTCTTGATCACATGTTGGCAATGGAATGTATTGACAAGGCAAAGGAAGTTGGTGCTACGGTAAGGTTAGCGGGTAGTGGATAGTTCTGCCAAGATCATATCAGTAAAGTTGTTCTTTTAGCACCATGCAGATTTTGAGCATGTCACTGATGTGTAGCAGACTCTGGACATTTTACTTTTTCTGATGCTTTGAATTTCATAGCTACTAATTCACTTGGCGAGACCATCATCTAAGGTGGCCTTGCCCCACTGTATCTTTTGGTTTCCTCTCCTTTACAGGCAATGCCTGCAGTTTTCCCCTCCCCACTGTACATCCTTCTGATCTGGCCCATTTGGGGGATAATGGAAACAGAAATTTTAAGAACTGATGAGGATTCTGCAGGGTAGATCTCTGTGCATCCTGACCTGTCTTTACTGTTTCTTTCCTGTGGTTAAATCTGACAGGTTATATCGTACACTTCTTTCTGCGGTGGCCTACCAGCTCCAGAGCACTCTGACAATCCTCTGAGATACAAGTTCAGCTGGAGTCCACTAGGAGTGTTGCTGAATACAATTCAGTCTGCTACGTATTTAAAAGATGGAGAGGTGAAGTAATGGGAAAATTTTCATTTAAAGCCAGTCAAAACCTGCAGTATTTGGCTAAGGAAGGAATCGGGACTTGTAAGATGCTGTGTTTACTTTCAAGGCAATGGCCGTCAGTTGCCTAAGCCAGTTGCATAAATCACTTAGTCCTATGTTTGAAGCTTGATGATACCTAGCTGCTGCCAGCTAAATTCTTACTTACTATGTGAAAACTGATTGCCAGGAAGGAATTTGTTCTAAAGACTAAAGCACTGGGTTGGCATTGATTTTTCTGGGTTCAACTTCCATTCCTGTTGCGTGTTGCTTTTGCTACTTAATTGCCCTGTCTTTAGCCCTGTGAAACAAAGGTGAGAGTGCTTTTCTATCTAGTCATGTTCATAAATCAAACAGCTTCATTTTGTACTTGTACAATGAATAGTAGAACTCTTGATTCCTTTTTCTTTTGGTGCAATGTGTAATACCAATAACCCACTGAGTGAGTTTTGTGAAATGCCTTTTGGTCTATTGTATAGATGCTCTGTTTTGCTTTTTGTGCAGGAGTTATTAGACTTAACCTCACAAATGTCACTGCTTCTGTTTTATGTAAACATTGTAATTGATTTGTGCAAAGCTATTGCACGCCATTCTCACATTTCTGCTTTCCAGTGCTATCTATTTCCACTGTCACTTGCTCAGAGTAGTTACTGCAATTGTCAAGGAGACTGCCTTGTATAACCACTGTAAAGTTTAGCTATTTACCTAAAACTGTAAAATTTAGAAATGTAGTTTTGAAATGTAATGTTTTATGACATTTTAGTGCTCTACTGTTCTTATGGAAGTAAGAAAGGAGAAATTCAGGAGGGAATTGTATATTGGATCATTATTTTAAAAGCAGTGAAGTTTAAGTTTCAGATGAAAGAGTTATTGGAAAATGTTAAAATATTTCTAATTCAATTCTGATCTGGTTCACCCATCACTAGGAAAAATTAGATCATGCATATGAATGAGTCATTATGAGAGCACTAGATGAGCTTGTCAGTAAATTCTGCAATTTTTCCTCCTTGCCACCAAGTACTTATGTCTTTGACTATTGTGTAGGATTCTTTCACATGCCTGTCTTGCCTGGCAAACACAGCAAGATCTTTCAGCATTGCTGCAGGCTTCACTGTTTTGGTATTTCTTCTATAAATAAACCTTGTTCCTTTGCTCAGAAGTCAGAAAATGAGGTTTTATTGATGCTGCATAGCAGATCTGGGCTTTAGCTGCTTGAAGGAAACAGGGTTCAAGGCTGTGGTTGGGAGTGGAAAGAGAATTAGTCACCCATTTTTTTTGTTTTCCTTCCATGGTGTTTTGTAGCTCCATGTAAAGATACACATGGGCAGTAATTTTATATCCATGTGATATCACTTGATTTATTTTAATCTTTTTAAAAAAAGGAACAAGCATCCATCATTCTGTTTATATCTACCTTCTCCCCCATATAAAAAACACCAAACAAAACCTAAACAAGATAATAAATGATTTGATCAAAAAGCAGGGAGCTCATGGGTAGAATCTCCCATCACACTGGTGCAGTTAGGGATATGTCCAAATGGCATTACTGTAATTGAAATGGGAACCTGCCATTTTAATATAAGTGCTGTAGGTATTAATTGTGTGTGTGAGAAGAACATGGCTTGTTTTAGCCCTCTGATTAGTAATGGCTGACACATTGCATGCTCTTCCTGCACCAGATAGGATTAATTGGCTTGGGCAACTGCTTTATTTAGATTGGGCTTTTGTTTGCACTGGGAACACCAAACATGTTTTTCCTGTTTTTGAGCATACTTTGTCTTTTCTGTTCTAAAATAAGTTGAATACGACTACACCAAAATAATATTTGCTGTTCTTTCACAAACTTTAGATTATCAATATTCCATCTGGAGGAGCGTTATTGGATTCTGTTACTCCAATGGATTTTTTCCCAGGATTAAACCTTGAAGGTTTTCCTAACAGAGACAGTACAAAATATGCTGAGCCATATGGTATTCAGACTGCTCGCACTTTACTAAGAGGCACCTTAAGATACAAAGTAAGTTGTTGGTGTTACTATTAGTAATTATTTTCCTCAAGAGATGAATGTTGTAATTTCAAGAAAACTGTGTATTTAAAACTCACTTGCTATGCACTTGATGTTTTATTTTATTCCCCATTATCCCAGCTGAGAGACAACTGAAAGAAGTTTTCTAATTTTTAATGTAGCTTTACTTGCTGTATTTAACAGGTATTTGTTGAAAAATGGAAAAATAGTTTTATTTGTTTTAGACAGTTGGTCAGTTGTCTTACATAGTTTGTGTTTCCTCTTTTTATTCTGACTTGTGTCTGGTGTCCAATCAATAGAAGATGTAAAAAAATTAAATAATTCTGTTTTCTTATATTCCCATGAAAAACATAATGTAAAAATATTACAGAAAATTATGATTTTCTATCAATCTGGGAAAGTTTTTCATTAAGTAACTAGAAATCTTAAATTTGAGAAGCTTTATAATTTTGGTCAGCTAATATTAAAATATTAAGAGATAAATGTGTTTTCCTTCTAACTGATCAAGTCTTTTCCTTTAATTTGCTAGATGTCCAAAGCAGAATCAAAACAAAATATTTTGTCTTCCAGATTTTTTTTTTTCATTTTTTCAGTCAATATGCATTAAGAAGGAATAAACCTAAAACCATATTGAAGGTTTGAAAAAGTTTTTATTGATGTTGTATTTATGTCTGTTAAGGTTTATGTGAGGGTTTAAGTTATTGTTATTTGTCCATAGCCTGAGGAAGGTGTATGTCCTTTTTGTCTTAATTCCTCTATTGCAATACAACAGGATTTTTTGAGGGAGGGAGGCTTGCTTAGATAAAGGTATGGAAGAAGATGGAAGGCCAATATGGGGGAAAAAGGGTTATAAATTGTAATAGCTCTTTTCAGTCAGTCTAGATACAATCTCTTTTTCAGAAGGCAGAAATATATAGGAGGCATCTATCTCATCATTTAATCATGTTATCTATTCTTCCATTTGGTGCCTGGTAAAACTCTCTTCTTTTCTATGTGGTAGCACAAGGAACTGCAAAAATGTGAGGGTGACATGCCAAGTGGTTGTCTTGATGCCTCAGGAATGCTGGTTCTGTGGTTTAGTGCTGTTTTCTTAACTCCCACAGCAGGACCGGTGCTTTGGGCTGGGGTGGTGTTGGTAGGGTTGTGGGGAAGGGTTTGCCATGCCTCTGCCTGCGTGGTACTGACACGCCAGCACAGAGTGCTGAGCAGGACAGAAGTTAGTGTTGGCCCTTTGCACGTGCTGCTGTGCTGCAGAGCAGAAACCAGTTTGTTCACTGAGGAGGCAATATTCTCCCAAAAGTGCCTTTTAGAGATTAAGTTTAGATAGCTAATGGAGTCAGTTAAAAAAGAGGTGTCACACAGAAGGATCTCTCTGCAAGGCCGTCTGAGCTGATAACCTAGTGCTTGTGGAAGTGACTCCTTGTCACGGTAGGACATGAGATAGATTGACTCCATATAGTTGTAGGAAGAGAAAAAAGGCTTTTTTTTACAATTCTAATGGTTTCTTTTATAACATGCTGCACTAAAAAGGTCTGTTATTGGTCCATGGGACTGACACTTCTCTCCATTGGTTAAATAACAGGAAACAACACCTGGGGACAGATGTTATGGGAAAGGGAACACTGTTTACTTAACCTGCTTTGAGAACTGGAGAGAGATGTTTTGAAAAGAGAAAAGCTGCTGACAGCTTTCCCTTGGGAAAGGAGCTAGCAATAGTTAGCAAGCTGAAATTCAAACTCAGAAATGTTGAGCCCACAACTCCTAATTTAATTAGTCTTCTTTCAGGGTTCTTTATTTCTTCCTTTCTGCTTTTTTAGTGTTTCTAGTCCCTTGCATGTAAGTGCTCTCAGGTATCCAGCAGCTGCGTGGGAATGTTAATAGGATACAAACAAAATAAGCAAAAATCAGTTGAGGCTTCTTTTATTGTCCAGCCTGATGCAACATTTGCATCCTTTCCTTTTAAATCATTCTACGGCTTTGTCTGTCTGATATTCCTGAAGATGAGAAATAAGTGCACAGGATTCATATCTTTAAAAGCAGCCTTTGTGATGTCCATGCAATCCCAGTGGTGTGAAACTGGGTGAGCAGAGTTCTGCGTTGTGCTCTGTGTGTTCAGTAGTTTGTATGGGCCAGCTGGCTGATATAGCCCTGTAGTGATGGGCTGGGATTTTAACTAGTGCTGGCCAACTGAGCCCTTTGGTCTTGGGGTACTTGCCATGGAAGTATTGATGACACAATAAGCCATTAAAAAAGATATTGAAAAGTGGGGAAGGGGTGAGAGGGGCTGGGGAAGACACTACTCTGTGGCAGTAACCTCACTGGCATCAGGTTATATTGGCTGACTTCCCAAAATGATACTGAACTGCCACAGTTATTTCTACCACTACATTCAAACCAAGGAGAAATACCTCAGCTTCAAGTATTAATATATTTAATGGTGTTATTCTTTTATTTCAGGGATACTCCAGAACTATGGGGGGCTTTGTAAAACTAGGATTAATTAACCCAGATCCTAATCCTTTGCTAAGCTCAACTACGCCACCTCTAACCTGGGTGAGTTACTCCGCTTACTCTGCCTCCTTTCCTCTGTTTTGTTGATACTTTTCTTATTGCTAGACTTCGGTGTACTCAACAATGAGAATCTTGTATTGCATCCTGATCTTTGATTCTTTTCCTGGAAATTAGGAAGACTTTCTTCAGCAGGAATGTAATAAGGTGCTGGAACAGGTTCCCTGATATATTCTGGAGTGTCTGACATTGGAGGCTTTCAGGCCTCTCAGCTAGACAAAGGCATGGCCATATTCTTATGAATTGTTGTTTGCATTTTCATTTTGTTAACTCCCCAATTAGGGGTTTTCTGTTTTTAAAGTCTTGTACTAGGGTTTAGAAGATGAGATGGAACCCGTGGTTCGGTTTTCAAAGGTGTTTATTCTATTTCTTACCTCAAGGCCTCACAGCAGTTTTAGCACACTAAAGAAAAAGGAGCTACAGGAACATGGACAGAGGGTCCAAGGTCATTTTAAATATTTCTAATCCATTTAACTCTTAAAGTATACTATATTTACAGTTTTGTACCAATAACTACTACCTATTCTAGCCATGCAATTTCTACATCAAATCCATTCTACCAATGTCTCTGTGTCATCGTCACAGCAGAAAATGGATTAGAAGAAGAACATGAGACAATGCCTAAAATTCTCCATCTTGCCGTAATCTACTTCCATACTAAAAACCTAAGACTACAAATTTTCACCCTGTGACAAACTAAACTACTATTTATTTTAAATCTCTGTTGTTTTCAATTCATCTATGAGTGTTAGAAGTTTTTCCTACAGACTAAAGTCAAAGACAGTGCTTTCCTGGGGTCCCAGACAGAGTATCGGACCCCCCAGGGCAGTTTGAGAGGTTTTCCACATACCCTGGACTCCAACAAATTGTCTTATGTTTTTTGTGAGTCATAGTCTAGTCCTCAGTGCTGCTGTGTCCATATTGCTCCTGGCTCATGATCTTCAGTGTAAAAGTATTTTTTAGGGCATCAAGAAGTAAGAGATTGTGCATAAAGGAGTATATTAAGTTGTTTTCTATTGAAATTCTGTACAAGCTTTTTTTTTGGTCTTCTGTTATGCTACTTTTCTGTCTTGATTTTGGGTGCCTTACTTCATCTTTATCTCAGCCAAGACATGACTCTGATGTGCTTCTGTTACATTTGACAACCAACATTTTCGTTGTCTCTGTGGACAAACAGGATATTTCATGTTTCAGTATGGGGTGAAGAGAGCTGAAGAATGTCTTGAATGTTCTCAGAACCAAGAAAGCAGAAGGTGAAGAGGCCACAGTCTTGCTTGTCTCTGACTAACATATAAGATTGGGAAGATGAGCACACTCTAGCAGTTTTTAGGTGGCTCTATTGGAATTACTTTTTTTTTTTTTTAATTTTGAGATTATTTTTGTTTACTTTCAGGTTTAGGGTTGATACTTTCAAGTTTTCTTTGTAAAAATGGCTGGGATTTCCAGTTCTTCTAGCCTCAATGAATAAGAATACAGTGTTATTTAATCTGTAAAAATAGCTGTAAACTCATTATTCTCACTTTTTTTTAGTGATGATTTTACGTCTTAGTACCTTCCCTTTATCTACTCTGCCAGGGAAGTAGAAGAGGTGTGCTAACCTGAGCTTGTAGACTCTGCAGTTCTTGCAGAGTTGCTCATAGTTCTTTTTATTATCCACCTTGCTGTGACTGAAGTAAGCAATAATTAGCATCTAGGTGGCACAAAATGACCTTCAGATATGCACAAAGTATCATGAGAAGTCTCTTTGGTAGTACTCACAGGATTAAAGTTCTCAAACTTTCTTGCTCTCCCAGTACACATAAGCTGTCTTCCAGAAGTTCTAGATTTTAACTGATCTTAGTTGGTTCTCAAAACCTTGATGGAGATGGAGTGGGAACAGATATCAGGCCTTCATGAACCTTTTTTGTTTTCAAACAGAAAGAGCTCATGAGCAACCTGGTTGGAATTAAGTCACCTGCTGAGCACCATGTTCTTAAAGAAGCTGTATTTAGCAAACTGGAGAAGGACAAAAGTCAGCTGGAAGCGGTGGAATGGTAAAAATGTTCCAATGATTTTGAAAGTTTAAAAATAATAAAAAAAAAGGTTTGCAATTCTAGCCATTTTGGTTCATACTGAGGCTTAAACTGGTATGATGAACAAATGGAAATTAAAAAACTGAGATGAAACTGCTGATAGGCAATGGTGTAAGACTTCCTCATTTCTTCTGCCAGGTTAGGTTTATTGGGAGATGAACTGGTTCCAGCAGCAGATTCCATTGTAGGGGCTCTTGCAAAGCACATGGAGATGAAGCTGCCCTTTGGTATGTGAGAAATTCTTTTTCATGGGTTTGAACAGAACGAGGCAATATATTTTATAAGCCTTAATTGAATTAGTTTGCTCACCTTCATTAATAAACCTTCATGATAGGTTTTTAAATGTATTGTGATGATCCCTACTTCCCCAATTTATCCTTTTTTTTCCCTATTACACTTTTAGTTTGATCTTACTATCCTGTCCTCCTTAACAGTCCTTGCCTTCAAGCACTTCCCTGATATACATGCTGTGTATGTGTAGTGCCTTGCTCTTCAGGAACCTCTTGATGTGACTGAAATACAAGTAATGAATAGTTTGAATTGTGAATGTATGCTTTTCTCTTAGGCACTGGAGAGAGAGATATGATTGTTATGAGAAGTGAAATAGGTCTCAGGCATCCTTCTGGCCATTTGGAAGACAAATTTATTGATCTGGTTGTCTATGGGGATAACAATGGATATTCTGCAATGGCTAAAACAGTAGGATACCCCGCAGCAATTGCTGCTAAAATGGTCCTGGATGGTAAGTGGCTATTCCAACTTCAGTAAAAGTGTTTCAATCCTCTGTATCTTCCTCCCTGTAGAAAGTAAATATATAGTGTTTCTTAAGTATATTTATGTGTATCTTTTTTAATTTGTCAGACTCTTCCTGTCTTCTTTACAGGAATTTTTAATCTGCATGTTTGGATGTTCACATGTTCAGTGACAACTCTTAATTTACTGCTTAATCCACAAAGATTTTTAAGTCATTTAATATTAAATGTTACACTAGTGTAGAGAAAACCTTTAGCATGATAAATTATAATTGATTATGCCACAGGGCTGAATGACTCAGAAGTTCCTTGCACCTTGATCTGGCTGTGCCCAGCACAGCAACCTCCACCTGGCCCACAAAAACCCCTCTGTGCAGCTACCAAAGCCTTTTAAAATAAGCCTGCTAGAGTACTAAGACTGTTTTTATATTGCCTTTATTTCAGGTGAAATAACCTCCAAAGGCATGGTCATACCTTTGATAAAGAGTGTTTACGGGCCAATACTTGAACGTGTTCGGGCAGAAGGCATTACGTACAGTACTCGCAGCATTATCAAACAGTAACTGACAGCAGTGGATTTAATCAGGTTTTGGCTTTTTTTTTGGTTTTCCCCTTTTAGCATGTCAGTTTGGACCAGCTAAGGGCACCACCTGCCATTTCATGCGCAAATGTTGCCTTCCATAAAACCTGCCACCAGGCTTGATGTAGAAACTGGAGATACTCACAGATTGTGATATTTTCCTCTTAAAATTATTGAGTTTTCATGTACATGTTTCAGCATCAATCAGATCTTTCCTTATATGTTTTCTAAAATATCTCAGAAAGGGCTTTTTTTTTTTGTTATTAAAGTTCATCTTCCAAGTCTATAGGGTTGTTATTGCGACAAATTTAAGCTGAAAGAAAAATCTATTCATGGATTATTTTGTGGTGGAGAAGTCTAGGTAGTGAACTCCATTGATGAAGTTTGATTGTTCATGTGGTAAAAATAATTTTTCAGAAAAATGGAGATGAACACGATACTTAAATTTTAAGTCTGGTTTGTCCCTTTCACTCTAGCAGTATTCATGAATGTCTTCACAATAACAATATGCAAAAAAATAGTTTAGAAATTCTGCACTAATAGCAAATAAGATCCTGTTAAATCTTGAAAATGTTCAGTTCTTAAATATTTGAAATCTAGATCTTAATATTTTTAATCACTTTATAATGAATGTAAATTTAAATTAATTGGAGGAGAGAGGAAATTCAAAGCATGGTTCCCCCCACCCCCGTTCTTATTACGGAGTGGAAGCTGGTTGCAATATATTGAAATACCTGCTGTTATGTGTTGCCTTGTGTTGTGGAGAGAGCACATTAACATTTAGCTCCGTAGTTGGAAGGGCAATCTGAAACACAACACAGTTACTGTGCTTAGAAGACGCTCGAAATGACACGTTTACTCTTCCACTTACACTGCGTGCCTCTTCCAGGTTAAGTACTGTTACAAAGGGAATGTATTGTGTAGTATATGCAGCTTTGAGATGCACTAGGTTTAGAGGTTTATATTGCTACTTTTTGAGTTGGCTTCTGTCCTTCTGCTTTCATGATTTTGAAGCGTCCACTTGGGAACCTATGCCTACTACTCAGTACGGTGTCACTTTAGACTGATGGAGTTTGCCAGCGTACCAGGTCATTTGCTGCTGAGTGCTGTGCTGTCAGATGTGTCAGCCCTGCTCTAGCTGCAGTTTAGCCACATCAGTCCAGAACTGAACTTTAGCCCAAGTGCAGCTTCTCTGTAACATAGCACCAATTGCCTCCTTTCAGGGCTTCTTCTCTGGCTTTTGCTTAGGGATTTCTACACCACCTTGCAAGTCTAAACATGGCTTGGACTTCACCAGTCAGGTCTATGAGGTGTAATGCTGTGGGCAGGTTGTATTTGCTCTGGTACCTGTGCAGCTGCCTAGAGCTTTCCTTTCCTAAAGCTGAATACTTATGCGGGAAGCTGTCTGCTTTCAGCTTTGCTCACAAATGCACTTTGCTCATAAACGCACAGCCTTTTCCTTCCTGAGAACCAGTGTTGTAATCACAGTTCTGAGAGAATGGAATTCCAGGCGTTGTTCTGCATGGTAGGAAAAGCAGCCATAACAATAATTCAGGTTTTGATCCCCAGGTTTTGCTACTCAGGATTTGGATTTTCTTTGTGCAGATGCAATGAAGTAGCAGCTGCTAGAGAGTTAGGTGAAAGGAGCCAAAGGGAGAAGGGAAAATGAAGGGCAGAGTGTTACTGCAAAAGAGAAGGACTTTTTATACTGAACCAATGCTTTTGTAATGTAATGTCAATTTTGGATTCTGTTACATTTCCATCCATATATCACACAAAATGCTGTTTCCACAAAGTTGTTTTGCTTCCCACTGACCTGACAGGCTGCTGGTCTGTTGTCTGGCTGGTAGACACAGCTGGGGTAGGGATGGAGCCTGCAATGAATATTCTGCTCCTTGCTGCCTCCTCCTTCTCCAGGAAGATTAATGGCCTACAACTAAGGGTTAAAGTTATGCTTGTATCTGCTGGTCCCTTCCAGTCCAGTGCTTGGTGAGACCAGGATTTTACTTGAGAATTCTCTGTTCTTTCCCTTAGCCCACAAAGGAGTTGTTCCTCTGTATATATGCATGTTCCCTACTTGCTTTTCTGCCTTGGAAATGCAGTATGGGATGAAAATCATAATTTTTTTACAAGTATCTAATATTTTTTGAGCACTAAAGAATGAGCACTGTAGTGTTTTCATCAAGAAACACTGCTACTATTTTTGAAACGTTTTATATTGGAATACATTTCTAATTCCCAGTGCAATGCTGCATTTTGTTTTCTATGTTTAGACTTAAGTGAATTTATTGCTTATCTTTTTGTATGAAGATTATTATACTTCTCAGTTCTCTTTGCATATTACTGGAAAGATAATTGTATCTTATACATGAAATGGCTTGAAAAATAAATCTGAAATCCTCTGTTATGTTGTCATGTCATCTTTACAGTCTAATAATAAGATGTACCTGAATAGCATTTTGTTTTTCACATAGATGGTTATATTAAAGGATGCCTACATGTGGACTTTTCTATGTGCATGAAATACCTCTGCATACATCTTGCTGGACTCACAGGAGAAGATTCTTCAAGGATTGTTTAAATATACCCATCTATATATTTATATACACATATATATAGGTATATCTGTATCTAAATAATTTTCAGCTATAATCTCAAGTGCATTTTTTTCCACATTTCGTTCTTGGATGCAAGGTCAACTACTGAAGTGGTAAACTACAGAACAGTAGATGTATGATGGGAGATCCCTGTGCCCCAGGAAGGCATGCAACCTTGGTGTCTCACAGCCTATCCCATGGCCTGTCTCAGCTCAAAGATCTTGCTCAGCTGAATACATGGCTTCTGCTATCATTGCCTGTGCTGAAAGGCTTTTAAACTCTTTGTTCACATCAGGCTTCAAGGAATAGATTGTTTCCCTGTGTGTCTCTAATTTTTTTATTTTGGAATTCATGCTATTGCCAGATCTTCATGACATGGAAGATCACAGTTTCTTTCTGAGATGAAGGTGCTTGAGCCCCATTGCACTCAGACTGGCTTCTTTGCCTCTCTCAGTCCCAGCTATTCCTACAGATGAGAATTATTCCCTTGGAGAGACTGGAGTACAGAAGTGACACTGCTGGAAAAAGGTGTAAGCAAAATAGCTGTTGATGGGAGGGAAAAAATGGGCTCTAGTGGTTGTGGTTTGGGTGAAAAACAAGATGACAGGGAGAAAAAAGAAATTTAGCTGTGAGTGTCTAGCAGAATTTATCAAGGCAAATCAGACCATCTCACATATATTCCTACTGAACTACTGTATACACGTTGTGATTTTCCTTGAAACAAATTAATTCCACAAGCCATTATAATTCCATTCCATAAGGGTTGGGGTTCTTCTTCCCTCACTTGTTTTGGCTTCGAAAGGAAAAAATGCAGTTTGAAATGGAGGGGAGTCTGACATGATGTGGCCAAATATTGTGAGAGACACTTCTCTTCCTTCTTGTCCCTTTGAAACCCTTATCCACCAAAGCACAACGCTGACAGAAGTGGATGGTCAGACACAGGCCTTGCTGCAGGGAATTAGTGAAAACATAGACTGTAACCTATGATACCTCAGGCCTAGGGTTGCAGTGGGGCCTTTGTTTCTGTTTTTAACCCCAACAAGACAATATTGCTCCTCACCTTTCCAGTTGTGCTTTGTTTATGATTTGGAATGAGAGAGAAAGGAGTTTAAGTTTGCTAAACTCATCTTGAAGTAATAATTTACCGCAGAGAATTTCAACCTGCCTGAAATTACTCACATTATCCTAAGACATAGCAAAGAACTGTACAGCCAGGTAAAGCACTGTGATAAAACATTGCTAACAAGTTTTGTCAACTGATTTTTGAAGTCCAGTGATTTTTTGAATAATTTATCTGTTTTGTTATACTGATAGTGATGAGTTTTTGACTTCTCTTCACCTCTTATTGCTAATTCTTGTGAAGTTTTTCCATAGGTATTGAATCTCCACATCACGATCACTAAAAAGTTGGTGATAGTAAATTAGTTGTTTTATTCTTTTTTTCTTTTTAAACTCTCAACTCTTTTTGATTTCTTAGGAGGGAGATCACTAACCAAGTTTTCCCTGTCACACATGATATATAGCTTTGTAAAGAAAAAAGCTTTAACCTGATGTTGTTTATTAATATCTTACTTTTTCCCAGAGATACATAACATCTTCTCCACTCTTGACCCAGTTTGAAAAGGCAGGCTATATGTCTTTTGAGTCTGTAGCTTGGATTATAAGAAAAAAATTAATTAGAATATGGCCTTTGTCTGAGAGAGGAACTGTCACACATTTATTAAAATCTGTAATCCATCACAGTTGAAGATTATAGAAGATTTTATTTTGATTCTTATTTTTTTTCTAGATCAGAACCAATATGTGTGAGTAAAGAGATTATCTTAAGCAGTTATGTTTTAAATAACTTGTCAGCATGCTAAGATGATGAATGTGATTACAAACATCCCTGGAAGAAACTTTGAATGACAGCTGATTCCTTGGATTACAATTTTAAAACGTCTGCAAAATATTTAGGTTGAAAGGAGCAGTTATATCAAGATGGGATTTTAGAAAGGAGGATTCCTTTTTTGCTTTTGGTCCATAGATGCTTGAAAAAACAGAACTAATTGGCCTAAAAATTACTTTGTATATGAAACTGTAAATACATTAGCAGAAGATAACATCATGCTTGTTATTTGATATGTGAGGAAACAATCCAGTTTTCCAGAAGAAGAGGCTGAAGAAGTAGCACATGAGCTGCTAATGTAGTGAAGTGCAGAAGTATAGTATCTGCTAATAAGGTTATGAAAAATGGTTTGCAATTGGCCATAAAATCACAATTAACCTCTGGTATGTACACCTCTAGAGATTAGGATATCAAAATTTTTTTCTATAATTTCTGAATAAGAAGGGAGATGTACATAATACTGCTGTCCTTGTTAGCCTAGATGTGCAAATGGAGCCTGTCAGCAAATCCGAGTGCTTTAGAGGAAGTAGTATGGAACCCTCAGGCCACCTGAAAAAAAAAAGAATCCCTTTCTCAAAGCACAACCATTACACACCTTTGTATGCACCAAATTTGTGCCTGAACACTGTGAAAAACAGGTATGTGTAATTCTTACAAAAACGTGCATAATTTGAGGCAATGCACCTGTTATGTACATTTTTAACTCCTGTCAACCCAAAGTCTGCAATTTAAAATGGTTCTATTCATCAAAAGCATTTAACTCCACTAGGGGTGCATTGCATGTCTGCTTGCACTTAGGAGTCCTATCTCAGTCCTGTTCTTCCTGAACTTCAGAATTACCAAATGATGCAACCATGGCAAGGATCACAGGATTAAAAAAAAAAATAAAAAAAGTAAAAAAAAAAAAGTGTGAAACCTGAATAAAAATGTTTTAGCCCAGAAGAGTAGGTTCCCTCTGAATTATTTAATGAACTAATTATAGCTTTGAACTAAAGAGATGAATATTTCTATCTGCGGGTACATGGCTGGCATCCCTGGCCCAAGGCTGAGTTACCTGCACAGATCCTGAGAAATTGCTGGACAGAGCAAGAATGAGGAGTTAGGAAGTGTGCCATAAAGTCTGGTGGTGCTACACAGGCAGTTCATGGGAAGTCATGTGAGGGAAGGCCAGGCTCTGGTGCAGACCTTTTGGAAAGAAAAGCTTGTGAGGTAAGAAGTACCAGGGAACTTGATAACACCATTGTGGCTGAGATGATTTAAGCAGCAGCATCTGAGGTTTCACATTTGGGTATGGGGTAGCAAAGCTAATACCCATGAAAGTAATTAGGTAAGAACTTTTTTTACCTGCAAAGCGATAGACAAGGTTGAAGAAACAGAGGCACTAAGGAGAACAGGGAAGTAATAAGCTCAGGAACAAAGAGAGAAGAGGGGTAAAAGGTGCTTGCGTGTGTATGTGCTGACTGCTGGCCAGTACCTTCACCCATTCACGCCCTGTGTCTGATCATGGCCCTCTGTCCTGCCTCCTTAAATCCTAGTCCTATTGTCTGTGTCATGAATCTTGCTTCTGCCATCCTGTGTGTGTATACACGTGTGTCTCCCTGTGTGGAACACATGCACTGCACGTTCCCTGGCTGGACCTGCACAGGGCCATTGGGCTGAGAGGGGAATCATCCTGCACGCAGCTCTGGTGGATGGGGAAAGGGAAACCTTCAGGGTCCTGAGTCAAATGGATTCAACGCCTCCACAACCTCTGGGACTGAACTGCTGTGGCTATTAAGAGAGGTGGTCAAAGGTAAAAGAGAATTGAAGCACACTACAGTTTTATAAACCCCTGTATATGATCTAGGTGACCTTCAGTGGTCCCTTCCAACCTTACACCATCCCTGTGATTCGGTGAGACATTGTTTTGTCCATATGATTATTTTTTTATTACCCTCTTGTAATAAAAGAGGGTAAGAGCATGAAAATGTCTACCTCACTGCTAGCTAATTTGATATTCTGTGCCAGTCTGTCTCCTTGTCTAGGACCTTCACGTTCATTTCATGTATCAATACTATGAGGATTATTTAAAGATTCTGCTGTTTAGATTCCTCTAAATCTAAATTTATTTTGGCTTTGTTGCAGCTCCACATATCCTCAATCACACAGTGCTGAGGGGGTCTAGATCTATCTGCTAACACAGTGAGCTCCTTTGCACATGCCTATTCTAGGAATCAGTCAACAAAAATCTCCAAGCTCACATCAGGCCTGTCTTTTCCCATGCTTAGTTTTTATCTCAGATAAGGCCCATTATTTTTTGTGCATTCTACTCCAGAACATTATTTCTGCTCTCAGTACTCCTACATAGCAACTGTATATATTGTATAAAGTGAAAAAAGTTGGTCTTGCTGCCCATGCTAGTTTTAAACAAACATTTTACTCTGCTCCAGGCACCTCCATCCTTGGTTGTGCAACCTTCAGTACAATCAGTATCTTTTCTCGCCAGTTCTGAAGGTTACAGAAAATGATTGAGGCCAATTTGAAGCATTTTGCTTTTGTTCTTGCAGAGACACTTCGCTTTATTGCTTCCCAAAGTTTGGCTGTTGCCTTGCCAAAGTAGGCAGCAAAGAGCTCAGCAGCTGAATGAATGATCTGAAGCCAAGGCAGCACAGAGGTGGGACAGCCAATTAACATGTGGGCAGACTGGGAGATGTGGGAGGAGGTGCTAAAAAAGGAGCTAATGTGGACACTATAGGTATAGGTAGGAGCAGAGATTAAAAAGCATTGAAGTTTTCTGTAAATGTCTCCTGAACTCGCGGATTCTATAGGAAGAGCAACTGTCTGCAGATGAGCCTTCTTATTCTTGTAAATAAAAGCTCTCCTGCATAACAGTGCAGACTGTATGCAGGGAAGACTACTATGCACAGACTGGAATATTTATATTTATTTTTGCAATACCAGGGTAAAAACAGTTTAACAATGCCAAGTACAGTGTTAGTCTCATAAAAAGTTTTCATTTCAAAACAAATGATTTCTAGTTCCCACAAAAAGTTAAAATCACATGCAGCTATAGGAAGGTAAATTGCTTAAGATGCACAATTATATATCAGAAGAGTTTGTTAAAGTAAAAACATACTGCCTACATCATTTTAACAAGGCAATTACACAGAACTAGAAAACTGACTTGGTAGTAAAATATAAAAATCTACAATTATAAATATAAATTTGGTCCATGGATCACTACAGAAGTAGCAGTATTTACAGTAAGTATCAGATTACTATTCTAAATGTCTGATTGAAGGCTTAAAATGTTGAATGTTATGTAGAACAGTATTTTATTTACATTCTACTATATTAAAAGTTGCATTTCTAGCAAATGTAGATTGTTATAAATACAATGAATAACCCAAATACTAAATCCATGACATGTCTGTAATTGAGGATTCCCTAACATCTATAAATATGGTAATTTTAAGTTAAAAGTAAAGCCAGATAAAAAAAAAAAAACCCTAATACTGAAAAAACATACCACAATTCAATTATTAGAAACACTGTTAAAGTCAATCAAATTAGTCCAGATGTAACAATGTATTACAAGAAATCTTTCAAGAAAAGGCACACGTTGTTAATGATAAAAAGTTCCACAGTAAAGTTGTATATAACAGAAATGAGCAACGGTTGGGGTCTGATCATATATATACTGACTGGACAGATTTTCCCCACCCAAAGTATAAAACTGAAAATAATAATGGTAAACCCCAGGTGTGATTGGTGTGATGCAGTGATGTGTATGTTTGATTTGATGTGCTAATTAAACTAAGGATTCTAAACTTTCAGCTGCATTTCCATCAGGTAAAGCTGAGCCATTACTGTCCATAGATGCTGAAGGATTTTCTTCTTGTCTTGTGCTGACAAGGCTGAGAATAGCTTTGTACAGAAACTGGTACTGTTCCTGGAGAAGAAAAGAGGATACACTCAGGATGTTGGCAGAAATAGTTATCTTGTGACATTGTTGCTCAAAGTTAATTAATGGCTGATGTGTCAGTCTGTTAATGTATTGTGCTCCAGAATTTTTGTTACTTAGCAGCTTTATTATTTTCTGACTAATGGCTCCCCCTGTTCGCAATGTAAAGCACAACATTAGAGAACACAGTAAAGGTAGGGGAGAAAGCTGTATTTTAAGAGAAATACATGCTGAATATGATCCTTGTTAAAGTCAACTGTAAATCTGGGGACAGGATTAGAGTTTGTCTGTTGGCTTTTTTCTCGTTTTTTTGTTATCTGAGTTCTTTCCAGGAAGATTTCTTTTTCTACAGCATCTCTGGAAGTCAGTTTCGATTAATTCATGCAGAACCTAAGATGCAAATAGTTCCATAATGTTGCCCTAAGATCTAAGCACGCTAATAAAGTCACACATAGGGGAAAAAACCCACAGTAATTTTCTTATTACTTACAATGTCTGTAAAGATTCCAGGCCTCATCAGATTTATCATCTTTGCTACATGGTAAACATCCACTGAATTCTCATTTTCCAGTTGATGCATCAGAGTTGTTAATGCACAGAAAGTGCCTGCTGTCACCCCTCCGTGCCTTTGTAAAGTAAAACAAAACAAAACTCTAGAATCCGAGTCACAGTCAGGTTTTACATCTGGAGAAAATACAAATTCTGGGGCAAACTGGTAAGATGAATTTCTGTCATGTGATATTTACAATATCTGAAACAGGTCTACCCAGCACTGGCTTAAAAAAACTTTCACAGCACCTGGCTACAACTTCTTAGAGTTGTTTCTCTACAATCCTCTACTAACCAAATGCTCAAGGCTTTGAGTCCTTCACTGTTACAACATTTTGTTATTTTTTGCCATTATTGAACAGCTGGAGAAGGGTATGGTGCCTCATCTAAACTGTGAATTCTTTCAGTAAAAGGCAATGAAGTCTTAACTGACTTCCCCTCTAGTGACCTACCCAATAACTGTCTAGAGTATCAAAATGATGAAACTGAAATGAAGTATGATAAAATAAAGAAGTTTCTCTTGATGCAGTTTAGAAACATCACCACTACTAAGTGCAGACTTTGTACCTTGTTTCAGCAGTTTTCACTCAGAGAAAGGATGGTTCTACAGAAAAACATCAAAACAAACAGAAAAGTGCAGTTCTTACTCATCATGTACAATCATGGGCCCATCACGGTTGGAAGCTTCCTCTTTGATGATGCTGATCAGTTCAAAAGTTTTACTAATGGGACTATCAGGATTTGGCCATTTTGGACACTGAAAATGCCTCACTTCAAGTACATAGTCATTCTAAATGATTAAAAAAAAAAAAACAAACCCAAGAAAAAACCCTCCATAAGTCAATTTTGTAAAAGATTGATTTTCTTTATTCTTTTCCTTCACCTTGTTCCAGCTCCAGCCGCCAGATGCAGAACCCCACTGCTGTGGAGTTGGACTATCCTATTCCTCATGACATCATATTACTTTATAGACATTACTCCCTCCATTGATGTTTTTAGGTCATGGACTTTTTATCAGTCATTTACCTTCAAAAATGTAACAAAATATAGAAATTACCTTTAAAAAATCAAGTCCTGAGTTATATGGTTATGATAGTGTTACCTGTGTAGCTTCTAAAATGAAGTCTTGGATTATGAGCTTCTCCTCGTTAGACAGACACTTGTGTTCTTCAGCAATCATAGTGACTTTGAAACTCTCACAGTTTATAGGCTCATCTTTGTTTGGCCAGTACACAAATTCATCTTCAGCCTCCAGGAAAAAAAGAACAAAAATGAAGTCATAAAAGTAAGTAATGTTCAGCTCTTAAAATACAAAATCCAACATAATAAATAATGTGTCACATATATAATCAACCCAGCTCTCTAGATTTAAATTGAAAAATCATGTTTTGAGTGTGATAACAGTGGCAAAGGGATAGTTTTCAAACACCTATGTAGTGATCCTGACCAGATCCATTGTACCCTGTGGACCTGCATAATGATGAACCTGCCGTGCTGCACCATGCCACACATCCAGCCTGGCCTTCAGGCTGTGCTGTGCATGGCCCATGGTCATATGATAAGTTTAGCTGGTGCGTTCTAATGTATGTGTGGTCTTGGGATTATCTGAAAGTGCAGAAAAAAGTTCTCATGGAGCATCCTTTCTTTCTGACAGAAGAAATGAAGAGAGTTTTTTTTTTAAGAAAATCCTGTAATAGTTTGAATAACCAAAATGGTCAGATGGATCAGGAATCTGCCTTGTGATGTGTCCTGTCTGCCTGTTGTGTGTGTTTCAGGGACGGTGGGTTGGACTGTAGCTGTGGTGGAAGCACAGCTCAGAGGCCACGGCTGCCTGCTGGGCGGGTACCATCACTGCCTGGTCAGGCTGGCAGGGCTTCAGTGTCCTTCCTGCACACCCTCCTGCAGGAACTGCTGCCCCATGCCCTGTGTGCCCACCCTGCTGGCAGTCCTGGCCACTTGTGCTACCCATGGGGTTTTTTTATATGCGAGGAATGCTTGGCCACTGGTGCTCCTGGCCCTGCCCAGGTCCCACCAGCTGCTGTCGTGCAAGAAACAACCTCACGCTTCTGCTCTTACCTAATAATGGCTAAGAAGGCACATTACAACTAAGAAGTTGTGGAGCAAAAAACTAACCTTGCATAATGGTTACTTCTGCTGTTTGCCTCCTTTTATAAATCAGTACAGGACTGATTCAACACGTTTTCATCCCAG
Source organism: Donacobius atricapilla (assembly GCA_013397315.1). Lineage (NCBI taxonomy): Eukaryota > Metazoa > Chordata > Aves > Passeriformes > Mimidae > Donacobius > Donacobius atricapilla. Next base: position 121,946 of record WBMY01000221.1, on the reverse strand, counting down.
TCACAATCTGCCTACACAAGGATTTCTAGATTTCTGCTAGATGACTTGGGGATTTTGTACTCAGCTCGGTATTATTAATTTTTAACCATTTTTTTCCAGAATCCAAGATATTTTCTCATATCCTGGGTATTTCAAAATGGTAATACTAATAAGATTAATATATAAACTCATTACAATCAGCCACAGAACTCACCATATTCTGGCTATCAGGAAGCATGACTATTAACTGGGCATTATGGTCCCATATCATTCTCCAGAAATCCTTGATAGTATGTAGTAAGGGATGCTGAGTAATAATGAATTCATTACTTTGATAATAACCCTGCAAAAAAAAAAAAAAAAGATTCAGAATTGCTGCCCAAGTAATAACGCTTAAAGGAGGCTTCTAGTGGAAGAGTTAGAACCTAGAAAATACATTGTACTCTTGTTCCATTTATGGCTTTCTGCAACTATTAGAAAAATATAAAAATTCCACTGAAATATTTTCCATGTCAAAAGAATTGATTCAATTCCATTGAAACAATTTTTAAGACTTAAAAAAAAATTGATATAGAAAAAGGACAAAAGAGATCAGAGAAGACTCAAACGGCCAACTCAGAATAAAAATATATTATCCATAATTCCAGAGGAGCTGCCTACCTGACCAAATAAAAGAATACTTGAAAGATCTGCAAAAATCCCAAGCAGTTTCTTAAATTGTGCAGAGATCTCAGATCAATCTCTTACCATGAAAGGGAGTTCCAATGCAGTAATGCACCTGAAAGATCATGTTCACATACCACTGTACAGAGCTTTCCCATCTCTTCCCTGAATGTCCAGGAGGCATTTACTCCTCCCTCTCAGCTATTGAAGGGGGAAAGAGTTGAAGAACACCCAGAGAGCAAAAAGATAATGGAAAGCTGATGAACTATAGTATCTTAGGCTGTGCCAGTTGCAAAAGTACTGTAAGATGAGCAGGTAGGAAGACAAACCACAATATAGCCATTAAAAATGAACTCGTTAATTAACCCATTTTTACATTTAGTTCACCTCAAAGGATCTTTCCATAAAGCATTTAGCTTTACCAGTTTTTAAAACTAAAACATGATTTCTGTTTCTACAGATTGTTAAAATGCAATGCACTTAACCAAACTTAAAACCAGTAATAATGGCAATAGTACTTCCTGGGGGAGGTAACTCTTTCAGGCAGAGGGAATAATGGAAGAAAGGAGCTTTCAAAATCAGGACTGTGCCACCCTAAATCAGCCAAAAGGCAGCTCTGAAAACAGCTGTTCATTGTTTTTCACCAATATATTAACTGACTTACCATAATATAGGAAGCATTGATGTAGTCTGTGCCTTCACCAGATAGTGATGAGATACCTACTCTGGATCTTTCCACTGTAAAAAAGTTATGAATTCGTAAGTATGTTGCAATGACTCTTATAATATTATAGCAATTATCTCACATCTCACACTAATGATAACACTGGCCCCCATCAATTGGGATGAAGTGCTATCCACTATTTTTGCTATTTTGCTTTTCAATGTGTAATTCTTAATTCACTTCTTCACTATAAGTACGTTACAGAACATTGCTCCAAACCAATGCAGATGTCTTCAGTTCTTGTAGAGGATCTGAAAAAGCTTACCAGGAATGATGGATGAGGTTCGGTTCTTTTCTCTGTTACACTGTTTGAGTGCAGCTGAATAATCACACTGCTGTGTGTTAGACTGGCTCAGTAACTGAAACAATGAAGTTAAAAAAAAGTCAGGTAACTGTAGAAAAGCCATTCCTTGATAAGCTGCATTAAACAGAAGGGTGTATACATTGCAGGTTTACTGTCTCTCTTAACTTTAGTTATCTAGTTATCTGTCTAAACTACTTAAAAAGTCACCAGAATATTTCTTCTTCACTGTTCTTAGCAGTTCAAATTATTCTGGAACTCTAGATCAATAACCATATCTTTGAAGGTGAAGTCTGTCATCCGGCCAATGCTGTACACCGAGGGGAGCTTACTGATTGATTAATATTGCTCATGAAGTATCTGCCAGACTGGTATCTTTCCAGACTGTAGTTTTACGTTTGAGATCTTCCTGCAAAGGCATGTATTTAAATTTTCCAAAACCTACTTACTGTCCTATTTCTTATGATCCCTTTTTTGTGGATTTTTTGGGTGGATGCCTTGTTAAAGAGTATGCAAATAATTCTGTCCCAACTGACTGCATTCATTTGATAAATTTAATCTTAATTTAGGCTCAGCAGTTAAATTTTAGGTAGAGAAAGCTGATGAAAGTTGTTCTGAGATACCTACTTTTAAATCATTCAGGTTTACAAACCTAAAGATTTTCACATTATTATTTCAGAGAGCTCACCTTGAATTGTTTCTCCAGTCTGGTCTTTCCTGTTGGTCCAGGTATCAAGAGAGCATTAACATAGGCATGAATGTGAGTCTCAAGGACTTCTGTTTCTTTACTGAGTATTGCTTCGACCAATGCATCATGAATGAAGATGTACTGCTCCTAGGAAAACACAACCAAACATCTGGGCTCTCATGATTTTCAGATTCCCCTGGATACCTCTGGTTAAGCTGACACTTCTGATGTGGTCAGTATTTTTTCACAGGGGTTTTCTCAAATGTGATCCTCTATAGCAAAGGCTGTTCCTCTGCAGTGACTGTACATATTACAAGCACACTTGTCAATTACACTTGCAATACATACATACACATATGTATGTATGATATAATACCAAATCCTCACTGCCTGTGATATCTCACATTAACAGAATAGAATTAAAAATGCGAGCACTGCCCTCAGTCAAATATTCAAGCCAGTCCTACTCCTAGTTCCTACTGCTAGTCTCTATTTTCTCTCTCACATCCTTTGGAACAAGTGCCCTAGCTGTTGATTAACTTTTTTTCCTATTGAAAGGCACTGGGGAATCTAACCAGCTGTTCTTGAAACTCAGAATAGACTTTCAAATACCCTGCTGTTGCCCTTATTGTTTTCTCTTGGTCTTTCAATGTTCTATATATAATCTTCAGTTTAAAGCATCTATATATAATTTTCTGTCTGAAATAGCTTTTTTCCCGTATTTCATTCCCCAGTATAAACAGTTTGATGAGGTTCAGGGGAGATCCGAATGCCAGAAAATGGTGCTTCCTTAAAAAGCTCTGTGACAAAAATGCAAGTCCTGCCAAGAAAGCACTACTGTGGGAAGCATGATTTATACAGGCTTCCTTCAGAGTCCTCCTTAATAAACAGACAAGAGCCCATGGAAAGGTAATTTCTAGTGCACTGCTCTAAGCGTGCCTAGAAGGATATCTCTATAAAACCAAGGGAAGCAAAAGGGAAAATCCGGTCTGGTGACTGGTTTCTGTCTGTATGGTGGTACCAGAAAGAGGATTGCATTATCTCCCCTCCTGAAAACAGAAATCGTCTCATGCTATTTATATTTTATTCTTACCTCAGTCTGCACCAAGTAGTTCCTTTGGGTACGTATGTGTTTTAGGAATCCAAATATGTTGACCGTCCCTTCATGCTGAATTTGCTGCAGCATGCTGTCTAACACTATGTATGTGCCTGTCCTTCCAACACCAGCACTATAAAACAAAAAAATAGTCTTGAGCCTGAAGTAAAATAAATGGGAAGAACTGTTCCATACACATAGCTTTTTCAACAAACTGCTGCATAGGGAAGATTTCCCTCTACGAATGAATTATGATTATATGATATACTTTGCTAAAGGTTCAAGGCTGATAGTAATCTTTTCCTTTGTGCAAGAATAGACCTGAAGATTGTTTTCTCAAATGATTTTTAAACTATTGTCGGAAGTAGAACTAAGGGATTTCCTGCAGGTCTCCAGTTTTCAGGCTTCTGATATTCCTTAGGATCCTCTACCGAGTATATCTAGAAAAGGTGGTATATGTCAGCATTTGGGCACAGTTAATGTGTTCGAATTCTTCTATGTTGAAACCTCACTTTAAAGCAAACATTGCATTATGTAACCCGCTACAACTTAGGGGATTTCAAAGATAAACCCCAGGAAATGGTAGAACTGTTGAGAGTATATCTGTAAAGGAAAAAAGCTTAGTGCTCTTTAAACAAAGTTAACATGGCAAACAATTGTTGAAAACCATTTTATAAATAGAAAATGGAGAAGAAAGGGTTAAACAACTCATTCCTGTTATGAACACTGATTACTGTAGTATAAAACCAGCTGTACCATAAAACCAAAGGAAAACTTTTATAAAATATCTGGGTAGGAAGTACAAAGTCAAGAGGTCAGATTCTGTTACCTAGTCATACATGGGATATAGTCAGTTGTAATTCCTCTCTAAGATAGGAAGGAACATTATGGATACTGTACATGTAACTTGAGAGCAGCACCATGCTGGGTCTGCATGGTCCCCTATGGGCAGATCCAGCTCAGTCCACACATGCTAATTCAATCTCATTTCTGCCACACAGGGGCACAGAGGTAGTGTGAGCTCAGATAAACTGTCTAAATAAGTATGATGTGAAACTCAATGGTCCAGGTTGTTAATACCCTGCTAGACACAAAGAAATAAAAAGATTACCAGACACCATCTGTACTTGTTATGAAAGACAAAACGTGAAAAGTCCCAAATAAAAATAGCTAAAATAAGTTTCATGAATCTTATAATTTGTGTCTTCCATATAGCCTGTAAATATAAATAAAAGTCACATTTCAAACATGAGATGATTTCTTTGAAATTCCATAGTGCGTGTGGTGAGGTTAGCTAAAAATCATACAAAACTGCCTACAGACAGAAGTGATTTATACCTGTGGCCCAAAGGAGAGGTCTGACTGAAGCCACACAACTTCCCACTGTTCACTTTTTAAAAATTCCATTTAATTGACTCTTAATGTATTGCCACTATCTCAGCAATCTCAGACTTGACATTTTGAATTTCCCAAAAATAGGCAGTATGTAAATAGCAGCAGAACAAGACATGGAATTTTCATTTTCCAAGCTAAAAACAGATGTCAGTCAGATTAGATCATCCCACAAATAAAATATCTTCATTTGCAGCATTTGTGAGGTGACTTTACCTGTTGGCTTTCTCAGAGTCAGCTCCAGAAGGACAGAATTCATGAGGAGGTTCTCTTTCCAAATGTTCCATCAAAGGTGAGGTACTACAGTGGAAAACCAGAACCTGCTTATATATTTTACAATAACCCGGTCCTTCATGGGCATTGTGAAGTCATTCCAGGCCCTACAAGCCCTTTTAAACCAATTTTCCCTGAGCTGCCAGTTTTAGTGAGCACTGACAGAACACCTGCCTGCACACTGCAGCACATGCAGACCTCAAGCGTTCCCCAGAACGCTCCTCCATTGCAAATGACTGCTAGAGCCCAGAGAATGTTAAAAACAGCAGAGGTGTAGTTCAGCCAGGAATAGAGTGAGTCTTCTCTTGTGCACAGAGCTCTTCTTAGGATTTAGAGAGTATCCCTGCACCAAAGAAAGCATGAGCCAAAAGCATCCTAACAATATATTTGCAGAAATGGAACAATTATCCCCACACGTGTATCTGGTAAGCATTCAAGACAGCAGTACAGAAATGTGAAAAAGAAATAGAAGTAAAAGCAGTTTAGCATTAAAAAAAAAAAAAGAACGTAGTGCAGCATCATCTTGTTTATGGAGATTTACAGACTTACAGAAGTGGCACAATTGATTAGTTGGCCATATGAAGGAAGAGAAATATCAAATAAGAATATCAGCTAAGAAGTTAATCTTACTCCATCAGGAATTGTTAAATGCAAGAGTGAAATTTTGCTTAACCCACCACTGAAAAATTCTTTTTTTTTTTCTGCAAAAGAAAGTGGAGTGAACCTTACAGCACTAAAAATCACACCTGCAATGAACCACAACAGGCCCAACAGCGTGGCGCTTCGCATGCGATGCCTTCCTCACGAAGGTGAGAACGGGCAGGGTATATTCTGGAACACCCATGTCAGGCCACTGGGTATAATGGTACTGAGTCACTATGCGTCCACTAGACCTCCCTTTCTGGGAACCCTGCAACAAAAAGTAATTCCACATGTAAGCAGCCCACATCTTCCTTAATTTCATTTTCGCACCTCATAGTTGTTGAACTAGTATATCCCTATTTTGTTCAGAGCATGCCATCTGCCTCTGAATATTCCAGTCTTCAAAGAGAAGGGGAAGGACCAGTGCTTCTGTCTCACCAGCTTGCCCAGTGAGTGGAAAAATGACCTGATATTGTCTCAGAATACCATAGAGGAAGATAAAAAGCACTGGAGGATAACAAATCACAAATGCTCTCAAGAGTCGCCAGCTCTTCCTGCCACTTTGTCCCTCTGTTGAGTGAATAGAAAGAGTAGGATTCATCTCACCCAACTTTAGGGATCTACAAGGTAAGTAGTCTTGTGTAGCCTGCTTTCTAAGCTCCCTTCCTCTATGGCAACTCGGAGGCAGGGATGCCTTCAGAAAGCAGGTCATCTCATTTAAGACTGGTTCCTAAAATGGGCAGAATAAATTAACTGATAGTAAAGGCTGGATGTTATGTATTAATTATGCAGGGAGGGTGAGAGGCTAGATGTCTCAGACAGTTTCTGTGGCTGGAATAAATTAAGTTTTCAGAATTCTCCTCAAAGTGAATAACATCACCCTGCTGAGATGATCATACTGGTTCTGGTTACAATAAAACAAAGAGTGTATTCACCCAACTTTAAATAGGAAAATGGAGAGCTGAAGTGGGTCATTTAACCCATACCACACTTTCTTCAAGTTGCTCTCTTTCTGAAAATGTATGGTCCTGCTACCCAGGCAGGCAAAGCCCACATCAGCTCTCCAATGTGGTTACTGCTTTTTCACTGATGGTCTCACAGTTTTCTGAGTTTGTTCATCTGGTCAAATTAACTGAAGTTGACAAGAATCTTGGCCGGCTGAGATCTATAGGATTCGGCTTTACATATACAGTGGAAAAGAGTTGTCAACTGCCTTAAAAATATTCTGAGCATCTCTTAAAACTTCCTTTTTCTTACTTGCGTGTTTAGGATGCCACAAACCTTTTTGATCTTGGTGTTTCTAAGAGTAAAGTTCCTCACAGTGTAATAGGCAAGTACATGAACACTCTTCTGAGTGACCAAGAAGTTCCCATATTCTTCACTACCTTCAGCAGGCCAGTACTGGTCACATTTTCTCTGTTAGAAAGAAAGGAAAAGAAAAGAAACCTCTTGAAATGTCAAACTAATAACCTGAAATGTTCAAATTTAAGAGCAGAGTAACACACAAAACTATCAGGACTGTCAATATACCCAGTTTATAATAGACATGATCTTCTGTGCAGGAGAGCAAACAATTATTTTGTGCCGCAGAGGGATAGCTGTGCAAAGATGCTCTTTATTTGGAAAACTCGAAAAAAAATAGGTTTAAATCATACTATCAGAGTTAAAATGGTCTAATATTGAGGAATTTTCCATTCTATAGACACTCTAAAAACTAAAGAAAATAACATGATCTATAGGAAAAATAGGAATACATCCAAGTCAGTGGAGTTCTATGTGGCTCCTGATTAGTTTATAGCATGGGCAAAGTATATTTATATCTGGTAGCAAGGGTAAGAGTGAGCCTGTGTGTGGCTAGAATATACATGAGAGAGCTGTGATATGTCCAGCCTTTTGGCTGAGTAGTCATATAGCCTTCTCTAAGAGTATTAGAAGAGTGATTGTTTATAGCACAGTGTTGCAAAAGAAGTGGTACTCCCAGTGCAGCCCTAATCTGTAACTGCTGTCTGTGTCATCTGAGAGGTGCTTTATAGGTTGTATGATAAAATTTACATTGCTGCCAGTGTGTGGCAAGTCGGATGCAATGTCTCCTCACGTGAGCCCAGGGTATAGAAACACTCCCATCACATGGTCAGAGAAACACACACCCTGTGATGGGACTTGACCTCATTTTGTCTCCCTGGACAAATGTGTGTCTAGTCATGTAGCAGGAAAGGAACTGTGAGTACCGTTGGATGTTAACAGGGAACAGACAGTGAATATCCAGAGAAGTGCACTTGAGCTATGTTCTTCTCTTTTCCAGGGTCCAAGGCAACCCTGACAAAGTGCATGACGGCAAGCAGGTAAGCAGATTGGTAGCAGAATGTGGCACAAGGCCCACAGTCTGTCCACTCATTATATACGAGAAGTCTTTTTGTCAGTATAAGATTTTTTTTCTGTGGTTAGAACATATTTTCAAGATTTATTGAATATCTTCTTTAGTTTCATGCTACAATTCCTCAACTGTATACTTCTGTTGCCAATCCAGGTACAAGCAACTACCTGAAACTATTGCTTTTTCCTCTGTAATTGACTAAAGCAAAATTTAAAAAGAAAGACAAGAGTTTGCTACAGGTAGATCTACCAACATGAAAGAAATAAAAAATGGAAAATTGTACTCATACCCTTCCTTTCTCAATGAGATTAGTTATCATCACAATAACTTCCACGTTATGTTCCCATATCATTCTCCAGAAATCTTCGGCTGTTGATTTTAGTGGCCCTTGAGCCGCAATGTAGGCTTTTGGCTTGTTGTAGCCCTAAATTGAAATATAAGAAATAACACTTGTCAAATCACTGTCCATGAACAACAAGAGTTTGGGAGGTGTACATGGCATTTTATGTTTGTATTTTTAAAGACTCTGAAAAGTTTTTAAGTGCTTTTTAAGTGTTAACTATGAAAATTGCAGAAACCCAGTGGTATCAGATGACATACGAATAAAACTGTTATACCAATGTTTATCATTCCAACAAATAGGAGATGTATATTCAAATGCCTGTGTTTAGGCAGAACATTGACATGATAGTGATTATGAGACACATAGATGTGTTGCAGTAGTGGTTTAAAAAATGAGTCATGATCATTCACATGTAAATAATTATGTAATGAAAACTGGTAATGCTATCTTGCTGAGGCTCTGAGATAAATGGCATCTTCCTCTCATGAGATTACCTCAGATGGGAGAATGAAACACTCAGAGGAGATATACTTCTAAAATGACTCAGATGTGAGAGTACATTTTTTCTTTAAAAATGCCCCTTGTTAAGCTGCAGCTGCTACAACATCAAGATGGATTCAAGAAAGAATTGGCACTTTACCTTTTCTTTAATTTCGTAGGCTTAACTTAGACCATAAAAGTTTTTTTAACAGAATCTTTTTTTGAATTAAATCTATTCATGTCCATACATAAATTTTTAAAGAAAAGGCTGACAGATCAATAAGCCAATGGCTAGAAAAAGGCACTTACATCGACGTAGTTGGCATTAATGTAATCAGTCAGTTTTCCATCCTTTTCAGCAAGCTGTGCTAATTTAACCCTAGTATGATCATCTGCAGTAAAACAAGAGAGGAAATAAGCAATTTTTGGTAAGAATTATATTCTTGTAAAAATAATGAAATGTATTTTTACAACATGCAAGGCCAATACAGTAACAATCACATATGCAAACATCCTCTCCTTAGGTATGAATCACATTAAAAATTCTAATTTGCAGAAAAAATAAAGAAATGAATCTAAAGTTTGAAGTGATTCGGAATATAGTGGCCCGAACAGCAGCATCTGGGGTCGTTTTAGCCACTATGACAGACTTCTCCTATGGCCTCTAGCTGCTGCTTGTAAAGGTGTATAGGTCTTCTGTAAGTCCAGCGACATGATGGCTAAATCTGCACACTGGGATGTCTCAAAATGACAGCAGCCACCAGTGTTGAGGAACTTAAGTTCCAAGTTAAGAGTGGACTCTGGAGAGCATTGGTACTTTGAAAATGCTCGTCATCTGAAGAGTCAGCAGTGACTCCATCAGGGTGAGCTGAAGTGTTCTGTAGCCTGCACTGATTGTAAGGACTACACTTAAGTCACTTATAGAGGACAGTTCTTTCTACTTCAACTGCCCTACGCTGCCCCTGCACTGCTCTTTAATAAAACAATCCCTGGGCTAGCATCTTTTGTATGATCAGGTACAAACACGGTGGCAGACACTGAGTTTTTGCCCCTTTAGAAACACCTTTAGCCAGGGGGATTGGTATTTCTTGTTGCTGGTTTACATTGTCTTCTGCCAGACAGATGACTCTGTCCCATTTTTAATTAAGCTTTAGTGATGCTGAATGCTGAAGATATATTTAATTTAGAGCTTTCTTGTAATCAGAACAAAGTTGACATGCTATAGGGAGTTAAAAAAAAGTATTGAGCCACCAAATGATCAAAAATCCAGAGACAATAACTTGAAAGAGAGATTAACAAAACTCAATAGATGTGTTTCAGAGAAGAAAAATCTGGGAGAGTGAAGCAATGGGAAAACAAGTGTACTGGCTAATGAAGCTGTTGTATTATTGTTGTTTCCAGGCATAATACAATATAAAACCAGAACATTTATGTTTATATATGACAGTAAATATATCCAGGGATTTTGAAGCTCATAGAGACAATAAATCACCATTATTCTAAATCAAAGATGGATTAATTTTGACAATCGAAGCTTCTTTGGCTTTCTAATGGTATTACAACAAAATCTCCCAACTCCCTCTGGGTCATTGCAGAAGACACAAATATACCTTGCTAACACATTCTCACCAAAGCAGCAGAATGTCAGAGAACTAACTTGAAGAAATGTGAAATCCTCTCCAAGGAGCATTTTGTTGAACAGTAGCTGGAGGTTTCAGTGTAGAAGTATTTTTGCTCCCACTAATAATATATAAATCTATACTTGCTTATAATTATTTCTCAGACAAAATAAGAGATGCCTTTACTTACAAGCAACAATGTTTATGTATCGATTCTTGTTCTTGTTGTCAGGGTGATTAGAGCTGTCTGATGTAATACCTAGATCTACAGTACAGCTCTGAATTTCCTGAAAGAAAGTATGTCACACTTTAGTAACTATTAAGATACATAAAATGCCTTTAAATACAGTAAGCAAGCATGAAAAGAACCACAACCTTATACCCAATTATCTATGATATTTTACAACTACTTCATTGCTAAAAAAAATTGCAGTGAAATAATTCCTTACCTGATAAAACTCTTTCAGTGTCTAATGAGGGAATGAATGCAAAAAAAGTAAAAAAAATCAAATTCCACAGCACAGAACAAATGGATAAGTGTTTATATAAATTACAATTACTATATGGAAAACAGTTATGTTTATGCAATATATCCATAGTAACAACACTGAATATTTTGACATAACTCTTAAAGGAAACAAGAGGTCATTTTCCCAGTTAAAATGCTGGCATTTCTTTTCCTATCTTTAATGCTAGACCTTAGGCCATTGAAAGCTTGTACACATGAGCAAGCTCACAGACTCTAGCCATCTGGCTATCTATATATTTAGCAATTCACTGGAATTGTTATGCGTCCTTACAAATACATTAGTTTCTCCAGAGAATCTTTTCCTCTCTTTGCATTCAGCTGCAAAAATCTCCACTGAAGCAGGACTGCGTGCAGCTCAGCCAGCCTCAAGCACTCTGGGGAGAGACAGAGTTACAGCCCTCATTCAGGCTGCCAGTGGCTTCACAGTGAAGCCAACAATTTTATAGAGACAGGCTTGACAAGATGGGCACAAAGTCTGTAAGACTCACAAAATTAATTCATTTTATTGATTACTTTTGCTGACATGAAACTCAAGCATTTATAAGGTCCACACTTTTAAACAGCAAGTACATTGCCATCACTAAAAGTACTAATGATGTTTCCCAACACTCTTTATAATTCATTTTAATGTCAATCACTTTAATCTACTTAAATATATATATATAAAGCAGTTGTCAGTTTAAAAATTAGATTTTAAAGGAGTTATTTTGTAGTAATATTAAAAAAATCTTACTACACACACCCCCCCAAAAAATCTGAACCATCCTTCTTCATATATATGCTAACTCTGTGAAGACAGTTACTATATTTCAGTTTTTCCTAACTTCTAAGATCTTCTAAGTTCTCTATCAGTAAAGAACAGAACACTACTGGGGTAGTCCATAAAGCCAAAAAAGTTCTCCAAGATATGATGAGGACACTGATTTTTTTTGGTAATAGTTAAAACTAGCATGAAACATTTCAGATGCTGCAGTTGTACTTCAGTGACTATATTTGGTCTTTGGATCACTGCCGTAATTTAGGAAAAATAAAATTGTAGGAAAAGATCAATTTAGGATGAGCAATCTGATTCTGTATTGCTGTATTCATTAATGGTGAAAGAACTTTGTGTCCACTGTATTTACATACAGTCCTTCAACATCTGCTCTTATTACTAGCTAGTCAAGCTGGAGTCCAGTTCCATCAGCGCATATGAACGTGTAATATATGAATATGTACTGAACATTCACAAGTATTTACAAGTTTGGTCCCACAGTCAAATGGATATTCTGAATGTTAAATGAATTGAAGAAAAAATGCTGATGAAGAAGGTTATGTGAAGGACATGGAATTTCTGGTCCACTGGATCACAAGATACTGGCTGGGGAAACACGAGCAAAACCTAAAGATGCAAAACTCCGAATTTTTACTTTCATTATTGTTCTTGAAACAGGAATATTACAATCATATTTTAAATTAATGTAGACCTGTTAAAATACTTGTATCCATCCCAACTGACTGATTTTATTAGAAATCTCTTGTAAAAATTGCTAATGTCACAGCTTTTGCAAATACTCGATACAGTATTTGGGGTTTTAATGTTTATGTGAATTAGGTTAGAACATATCTGTTCTAACTTAATTCACATAATTGCAGTACACGAGTGTGAAGAACAATGAAGATTATTAGTTAAATATAGCAATAGTAACATTATATAATTAGAGCATATGTTTCAACATTTTAAAATACCTCTTATGAATCATATACTTTAGGAAAGGAACTGTGAAACTTTCACTACCACATATGAAGACTACATTAGCTCCCCTGTTAATCAGAAGTCTTGCCACATGTACTCTTTGTTACTTCCATTATATTTTCTCTGTAAATGGAACAAGCAAATATGGGTAGCTTCTGCAAAATTCAATTTTCATTAGTATTGGAAAAGCTTTAGCTCTAACACTGTATCTGATAAGCCATATACATTGCACTTCCTTTGCATAATTTATTCACACAGTTATTCAGTATTTTATCACAAAAATAAATACTCCCATTGGTATTCTAGTCCTGTTAGCTTTTAGGAATCTCCCTAGGCTTTATGCATAAACTCCATACTGGGCTCAAAGCACTCACATTAACATGCATTCATGAAATTGGTGACAAAATCAGAATGTAATGCCCCTATATTTGTTTGCAGGCAACTTAACATTATTTGCATGTGATAATAAAAAGATGACATCATAGAGCCATACCTCAAATTCTTCAGAAAAACCATTACTTGCATGTAAATCTGCAACATGTTTGGGAAAATGCTTTATTGGAATTGCTCCAACATCATCTTAGGGGTGGGAAAAGACAAAAAAATATATTTATGTAGAATAAAAAGGCAGTAACATATAATGAAGTTTATATGTAGGCAATCCACAAAACATCCTGAAATAAAATTCTTGGCATGAACTTTGGGTATACAACTCCCCCAAAAAGACAACATTCTTTGACGCCATTAACATTTCTAAAATATGTTACCTAACACTTCTACATTTGTAAGTTATTATTTTGAAAGAAGATCATAAAAATGCCTTCCTAGGTCTTGTTCTGTCTTTGAGCTCCCTAGATCAAGGTGCTGATTCTGCAAGATGCTGAGCTTGTCTGTATGTAGAAGAACGCACAAAATTTCCTGTGAAGTCAAGGAGATATGGGGGGATAATCTCTTTGCTACAAGATGTTCAAAAGGAGAGAGCAGAGCTCTGAATAATACTGATAAAGTAGGAATGATTAGGCAGAGTTGTCTGGGCGCTCCAGGCTGATTAGTGTTGCACTGAACGTGGATCCAGTATACGGACGAGCTGCATAGTCCCAAGCCTACTAAATTAAAGCAGCATTATGCCAGCATTTTCATAGCAACTGACAGTTGCATGTTTGCATTGGCATCCAAAAGAAACAGGAATTAATTTTCATCTTTTACTGCATTAGTGACTACCATCCGTACAGAATTTGCTCCCAGCTCTCCTTGCGATTCTATGATTATCTACTGATAGTAATCTTATGTCTGCTCATGGCAGTACTGACCACAGATTTTTGCATCAGGCTTCATACTTCAAGTCTTAAATGAAAGATTTATGTTTGAGACTTTTTGGCTATCCACAAAGAAAAAATCTACACTCTTGAGGAACAATGTGATTAATGTGATTAATGTAACATCTCCATTTTACTTTAGATGAATACAAAAAAACACTTGTGTAAATTATGCATGAGGAATCACATCAAAAACCTTTGGGGCATTTAATCTTCTCTTTACTGCAAATATACCGTGTAAACAAAGTCATCTGTTTGTTAATTATCTGCTAAAGGATGACATTATTTCACTTAGTTTTGGTTCTGAAGAATAATTTTATTGGGTTTTTTTAAGTCTTTCATGGTTTAAAAATCTGTTTATTTCACAATCTGTAATTTCATCACCATTTCATACGCGAACAATACGTCAAAAACATTGAACAAGAACCTAATAATTTTAGCTTTCAGTTACCAGGAAACTGTTGATTTGTACTAAGATCCATCTGGTCTTCCACTTATATGACTGGATCTGAATACAAAAAGTGAATTTATCCGGTCAAGCCTAAGAGAAACTGAACAAATGTGTAACACAATCTTCACACTTGAGAAAGGAAACCTGGCACGAAGCGTTTATCCTAATGATATGCAAGCACCAAAACCAAAGGGAAGGTAAATGACCCAAAGAATGAGTACAATAATGGAGAAATAGATCATAAGTTTTGTTTCCTTGCCCGTGCAAATCTTACAATTCAATCACTTCTGAACCCAGGAATGTATTTTATATCTGGATGGCAGGTATCACTTCAAACTACTTTTGATAGTGAGAGTTCGATAGTGGATCTAAATCCTATCCTGTAATTCAGTACTACTTGAATGCATCTTTGAATTGTGCTGTGAAGAGCCATGGCATTTATCACATGAATAACTTCAGATGTCCTATCTCTGCCAATGAAATGAAGGACAACTTAATATATAATTCTATGGAAGGAAAACTTAATACATTATGAGATCTGTGGAGTGTGCTTTTGGTCACAGCCATAAGAATTAAACTTAGCAGTTGCAAAACACTCTTCCTGCCTTACACTCTTCTCTAGTATTATATTGTAATTAGATGCAATTGTAAAATTACACTGTTGAAACACCTGCAGAATAGAAAACACAGTAACTGTTTGCTTGACATCTGTTGCATGGAAAATAAGAAAACTATTTCCTCAGTGCTTGCAGCAGTTTTCATAAAATATTTTGTGTATCCTCAGTCAGTCAGAAAAAATTTTCTCTTTAATATTTATCACCATTTTAGTAGGAAAACCTCCAGCTTCAAAACACACATTTTAGGCACTCAGAATAACTCTAAATGCATTTATGACGATGCAAAACACTTTCCCTCTGAGGTGAGCTGGTCAGGAAAAATTGTAAGAAAATGATACAGTTGTAGTGCAATATAGTTAATGATGGAGAGTTAAAGCAGAGATTTCCTATAATGATTGCTGCTTGACACTCATATATAATCATGTTTTCTGAAATCAAGCCACAGGTCTGCTTTTTAACCATTTATTAAAAGGTTATGCGTCATCTCCTAACAGTGGCAATCCGTACAAGATGCATTTGAAGATGTCTACAATTCAGTTACAATGGAAGCCCAGTGTTTGGGATTTATTTAATTAAATGTTTTTACACAAAGGCTGAATTTCTTCCTTTAGTCGTTCCATGAATATCCATCTCCTTGTACAATAGCAGTTTGCAAAAACATTACTTGTGGAACAAGATAACCTTGTCTCATAGGTGAGACTGTGGCTTAGGATCTGCTTCAGAATCAATCCATTTTGGGTTTAAATAGATGAATGAAATTAATCTACTTCATTCTACACAGACTGAAAAAGCTGGAAGGTTGCATGCACTCCTCTGATACTCTTTGAGGAAACAAAGGAAACAGTTTCTCCAAATAAATGTGCTGGATATAGAATCAGAAGATGCTAAAAATATTCTGAACTTCTGTATTATTTTTGTGAAATGTTCACATAAATTTACCATAGTAATTATGCTAGTAAAACATGTAAGTATAAGAACACATATACAACACTTGCTGTACTTGCAAGTGAAATGCAGACAGATGAGGCAACATCCTCCTCCTGCTGGTAAAAAGAATAGGGCATGTTCTATACACAGGTGACAAATCCAATTAAAGGCAGAAATACAGCAGAATATGTTGCTGGTGTAATCCTCTAAGGCTATTTAGTGTAGCTTAGATGGCAACATGAGCAGCCACTCCAGTGAGGCTACACTTAAAATGGCTACGAAGCACAGAGTATCCTTGAGGCAACTCTGTAAGCTGAAGATATTTCTCTTCTGTGTTACCTACAGAAGAGACTATTAATAACACAAGCCTGCCAGTATCAAGTGTACCTGTTTACACAGATTTGTACAAGAGGTTACAAATGTCTGGTTTACAGATGTTATAGTATATGAAGAATTCATATTGGCACATATAAAGCAGCATCCTCCAATAGTTAACACCAATCCACAGAACAGTTGCCAGAAATACCTGAGACTGGGAAGATTGGAGCTGGGGGAGCAGAAATCACTCGAGGTGATGTATTATCTTCTAAATAAAAATGAGCAGTCTGGAAACATTTCCTAGAGAGGAACAAATATACAAAAATATTGAAAAAAAAAAAAGAAAAAAGAAAGAAACCAACAAAACTCCACCAAAACATTCTCTGAGATGATTTGGAATTCTGGCATTATTGAGTCAGAAAGAAAAATCATGGTTTTGAAAACCAATTTTCATGGAGTGTCAAATACTACAGCTACAGTATAAATATTCCCCCAGCACATCACCAAATTATGCATACAACATGAAGATACTACATTACCTCAGCATAATACATAGCTCATGCATCTTTACCTATACCAGAAGCAGAAGATAGAGCACACATCAGACATAGTGACAGCTGAAGGAGAAACTCTGCATCAGGAGCTACTGTAGATGCTGCACAACTCCAAATACAAAAGGTGTCACTGTCTTCCTTACTTATCCAAATTTGCTTAAATAATTACTGTTCCCTTTCATGTGATGACGCTAGCCTGAAGATGGAGCAGTGTGAGATCACTTCTGGCAATTCATTGATAGATGCTACTGCAGACGTGGAAATGCAATAAAAGACAACATGCCCTGTAACAGCCAAAACAGTGTCTCTAGAATTACTGCGACTGGGACTAAACAACTTTTCATATGTAATCACAACACCTTAACCAAGGAGGACTGCACAAAATTGACAGACAGAAAAGGGTGAATTTTTGTCTGCTGGAGATGCCAGCTTTGTTGCAAAAACATTGAAGTATGAATACAAATGGAACCAACCTTAATAATGACCCACAATGTTATTTGTATCTGTGCTGTAATCCAGATGTGAAGATAATAGGAATAGCATCTGTTAAGAATCCAAGCTATTCAAAGGAATGAATAACCAACTGCTTCTGTAAGCATTGCAAAGCCTCTATAATTAAAAAATCTCCATATCATTAGACATGCTAATAACAATCTTAACGTTGGGTCACTTAATCTCTCTGAAATATTATTCACTGATCATTAAATTTAAAAGGAAATATATGCATCATGAAAATACTAATCTCATTTTATATTTACAAGATTCTGCTTCTTCAAAACTGTTTGGCACAGCTATTGTATGATTGTTTATTACCTTTTCTTATAATCACTGTTATTTTGAATTCTGTACCATTCCTGTATCACCGCAGTCATAAAATCCCTCATATAACTGTTATTAACCAAAATAAAATTTGAAGATACTTTGAGAAATAGATAGGGAATATATGGCTGTTGTCATTCTTTCCAGAACCATTAATATAGATAATAATGACTTTGGTAAGCTTATTTGAATTAAGCCTCTGGGAAACATGCCCATATTCTTGGAACATGTTGGGATTTTTTTCTATCACATGAAACACAAGAAAAAGGAGACAGCTACCTAAAAGGGAAAATTGAGGCATGCAAAATAGTTCTGGTAATTCACATGGCAATTAAATCTGAAGTCCAGCTAGAATTCTCTAAAAGCGTATTTGTGATGTTCACAGAGAAGCTTTGGCTTTGCATGAGATATTTGGAGAAATACTATCTGCTATGTACTTGGTTTTACTTAGAAATGGCAATTTTGGATGCAGACCAAGAACACATTCAGGAGATACCTGGGAACACCCTTCTCAATTTTAGAGTCTCTAGAATCAGAGTTAGTGGCTGCTGAGGTGAGAGAGGCTATCTCAATGCTAGCATAAAACTCAAGAGTTAGTATCAGAACTGTGTGTGAAATATCTGTGAGATTCAGGCAAGCCTCCAAGTCTTCAAATCATTAAACACTTTGGTAAGTCTGGCCCTGTCTGCTGGGCACAGCGAATGCTGTATTGTCTTTATTAAAAACTGCACCAACCAAACGTGCCATGGAGTCTGATGCTAAAGCTCCAAACCCAAAAAGTGTCCTTGCCCCAAACTTGTGTCCTACTGCTTGTGAACAACCATCATATGTAAGCTTTATGGACTAACAATGTCACCTATTTGCTTGAGAAGAGATTGAAGCACTATGAAGAATTTAATTAGCATAATGACTTTCACATCTAGAGCTGTACTTAAAATGTCCTCATATTATGCCATACACTCATTATCTCTCACTGAGACAATGTATTTTTAATCTTTAAAAAGTTAATTGTGGCTGAACATAAATTACACCCTTAGCACATTTGGGAGACAAATTCATAGCAGTTGATTTAACCTGCAAAAAGACTCATAAATAGGCACTCCATCTGCTTCTGCATCAGCACTGAAAGCCTTCATGACTAAACCTAATGTTAATACTCACATCTCATTAATTATCACTTGTTGTTAATGAAGAAAGTGATGACTGTTTTAAACTTCCAGACAAAGGTCCCATCACTCAATAACCTGCTTATTTAATTTACACCTTTCATCACAGCACTTAGATCTCCAACCTAAAACTGTAATTTGTGATTTAGACACTGCACTTGTTCAAACACACACTTTATATATGGGGGTAGTGAATTAATTACAGCGTCTGGACCAGCAGCAGCACTTTGGTCTGACAGGAGGGATACTAGATCTGAATGAACACTTCAGTCAGAACTATTTGGGCCTACAAGCCTGAGCCTCAGACTGTGGGGGACACAGATTTTCTAGCACTTGGGCCCCTGGACCTTGGCTGAGAATGTGCACTTACACTCCCCTGGGGCAAGGCCTGCTCAGAGCTTGGCTGAGATTGTTGCTGAGGCTGACAAGGAGCACGGCACTCCGTGTGCATGGGACTGAGCGACTGTGCAGTGTTCCTGCCCCAGGGACTCAGGAAGGGAGCTGAGCTCTGCAAGCCAGAGCCTTCTGGGAGAGGATGTGTTTGTGCTTCTTGTCATGCAGAATGGTCTTAGAGGCACAATTACTTCTTTCTCTGAGAATTTCAGTGTCTTTTGAGCTCACAGGATTATCTGCCAGTAGGTATTCTCAAACACTTACTAGATTTTTTAAAAATATTCTGATAATTTAAAGATCTGGTGAAGCCAAAGGATCTAAGTGGGTCCACAATCGATGCCAATTGTTCAGATTTTAAATAGCTGCAATTAATTTTTAGGTATTTGTCAACTGGAATTTTAATTGTCAGATTTTATTAGGACTTTTATTTATGACATGGCACACTGTTGAGAAGTTTTTCCTTTATGGATGGATGAGTGTGGTTCCTGTATATTTAAATCTGGTTTAAGTGTTTCTGCATGTGCGAATTTAATGATTGTCAGAGAGGATTCTCAACTCTGTTCCAATAAACTTATCACAGGACTCGAGGCGTTAGTTCAAATCATGGTTAAGAAAATTAATGTTGTTTGACAGGTATGCTTCAAATTATATAATGTGGTAGAGGAAAATTAAAGTTCAAGTAACCACTCAGGGTCCATCATCAGGCTGGTAATTTCTGAAGTGTTGCTATCACAAAATGTCTAACAGGCTGCATGACAGGCAGCTGATACTCAGGATGTCTACAGATGCAAATGGACCTGGAAGTGCATTAGCAGTTTGTGGCTCATGTCACTAGAGCTAGACTTTTACTATACTACACATATGTTTTTTTTAAAAGAATTTTGAATAGTACAGCTCCCACTGACAACTGTTACCATGTTACTATTCTCCAAGTTCTTCTTACAACAAACATTATAAAAGCTGATCTGCAAAAACGTGAATAATTAAGCAAAATATTAATAATGAATCCATCAAGAAAAGAAGAGAGTAAGTACAGTACATTCAAGTACTGCTGCAAGAACTCAGAAAGTAGACAGATACTGAAAGAAATTGATAGACTCTAGATTTGGACAGAAAATTCTCTCTAAAGCTATTAAAAAAGTTTATCTGGACAGCAAGGCCACTAAACAGGGCAAAGAATATCCTTGTTTATTCCACCGTAATCTTAATCATGCTGAAGAAATGAAAGGAAAATGACATTGCTTGAAAATTGCTTGGATTACAAAAGATACACAAAAGCAGAGTAGTTGAAAATTTTGTATTTTTCTATTTGTAATTATTCAATCTTTGACAATATTGCCATTAGAAGTTTTAATCCCTGTCAGAGAAATAAATATCTATCAAAAAAAGATTGAATTTGTGCCTAATGAGATAGTGAAGAGATTGAGGAATTTCCTCAAGTGCTGATTAACAATTTCATTTAAAAAAAACCCAAAACCAAAACCCAAACAACAGATGGTACAGAATTATTTTTCTGATAAGTCATTAAAGTGAAGAAATAAATAATTTTGCCTTTCTTTAACCTTGAGAGACTGGAACTTGTTGGTCTTGTTAGTTATTTCATTTTAAACCAAATAACACACCTTTTACACATTCAAATAAGGAGCTAATAGTGGAAACAATCCAGAGCACTATTTACTCAAGTGACCAGCTGAGATAGTTCATTTTTCTGGACTATGACTGTAAAAGAAATATAGAATAACTTCTTGCAAACCTAAATGTTTTTATGAACTTTAATAAGTGAAAATAATTGGCCCAAATTGGGGGGATGGGGGGAAGGTGCATTATAAAAAGAAACATTATCATCTAAGAGCAATTATTTTAAACCAACTAAATCTAACTATTAGAAAAATCTTACAGAGTTTCTACTAATATTTTCCAGGCCTAATGAAATCTGCGAAGCAATGAAGTTAATACTCTGATTTTTTTCCCAGTCTTTAAAAAGAGGTGAGTGTTTTGGCAACTTTGAAAGAGTTGTAAAATAAATAAGAGCAAATAAAGTCCTATCTGTGATGCCTAGTCTTTATGTTACATTCCCCTGAAATGAGAAATAGTTACTGGTGTTATCATAATGCCAAGGGAATTTTGAGGATTAACCATAAAAGAGCTCCATATTTTATTTTGTAGTACACAAGAAATACAGAAAAGATTAGAGTCAAGGCAAGAAGATATTACTGCTAACGGGATTTTTGTTTTATTTTGAAAGACCTGTTTTACAGAATTGTTCATTCCCAGAGAAAGAATACAAAATGAACACAGCATTATTCGACAAAAACAAGCTTGTAACATGTAGGATTATTAGAACTGCATTGTACATTCTAGGTCTTTAAATGCATGACCTTCTTTGGCAAATAGAAGAGATTTCAAATACTGTTCAGCATCAGGGATGAAACCCTTTGGAAGCTGAATATGAACAGTCATGTTGCATAACATGAAGGACAGGAAAAAATTCTCAGTATGCAAGTGGTTAACTGGAAATCCTGTGATGGAGAATAGAATTATCCAACTAAGAATAAACTAAGAAATGAGGTTTGCAATTATTATGGCAATTTACTACTTTGAAAACCAGAAGAAATCTTTCTCAAGGTTCATTGATCAAGTGTCATGGCAAAGGCTGCCTGACTCAGTAGCACACTTGCCTGGAACAAGGGATGCTTGAACTCAGTTTCTCCAGCCTAGTCTGTTCAGGGATGGAATGAGCTCTGCCCCCATGTGGGAAACAGCCTGATAGGCTGACAGAAACCCAGTGAGACTAGTAGAAAAGTTAGCAAGCACAATCCTGACATAACAGCCTCGAGGTTACAGTAGTCAGTAGTTTGGAAAGGGCCAAAGTTATTGGTTCTCCACCAATTTTTTTTTTTCATTTTAGATTAAGCAGGATTATTTGGGATGAAGGAAAAAGAAACAAGCTCTGGAGGCATCTGCAAGATGTTTGGGCCTGTCTTCCCGCTTCTTTGTACAGTCCCTGTAAGAGCAAGGTCCTGTTTCTGGCTGCTAGTTTATGTGTTAGCACAGCAAAAGCAGAATCAGGTTCCTGGCAATCAGGGAAGTAGAAGTTTTTGTATCTTATTTCCCCCTTCCAGCCCACCACAGCATTTCCTCCCTGACAACCTGAACACTTGAGAAGGTCTTAGGGCTGTGCAAGGGTTTTGAGAGCTTAAGCAGACACGTCCCTAGGAAGACTGACTTTAACTAGAACCAATGGAAGAGTTCCAAAACCTTGAGCATTGCCATATATTACCATGCGGCTGACAAAGTTCCTGGCACATTTTTAATTCAGGCCAACTTGCAGTATTTCACACAATGCTTGACTCAGTTTGGGGTTAGCACAGGGCAGAGGCCATCCCCAGTAAGCAATGTGAATTTAGCCATTCTTTTTATCCTCTCTGAGGGAAGTCATTTTAGCTGTATGGAAGAGACCTGTGCCAGGCTAGCTGGTCTGATTTATTTCACAGTGTAGACACAGATTTTTGCCCTTACTGATATGTTATAATGACTTCTAATAACCATCAATTCTCTTTATCCTATTTTTTTTCTGGCTTATCAATTGATCAAGTCACAGAGAAACATGTCCATGAGGAAACCTGAGCACATGTGCACATGAAACACATCCGTAGTTATCCACTAAAGCTTTGAAAGACCAGGGGGCTAATTTTAGTTTGTCAGAATTACAAAGTAGAATGACTTATTAATCACAGAACATCCTAAGAGCTACTCAGTAAGTGATCTTCAAACAGTTACACGATTAGAGTATCATTACAACAGACGCCTTTCTGTCTTCCACACAGTGTCAGCTACAACA
Organism: Donacobius atricapilla; assembly: GCA_013397315.1. Taxonomy (NCBI): domain Eukaryota; kingdom Metazoa; phylum Chordata; class Aves; order Passeriformes; family Mimidae; genus Donacobius; species Donacobius atricapilla. The sequence continues at coordinate 98,706 of WBMY01000221.1, read as the reverse complement.
CACTCCTACAGGGCCAAATGAATTGCTTATTTACATGTTGAGGACCATAGATTCTCATTCTAAATTGACAACTATCCTTTTTAACGGTTAATGGGTTGGAAAGATAGTAAACAGCCCCATGCCATGATATTTATTTTTCTTCTCCCTCGTGCTTTTCCCAGTGCTCTGGAAGTCACTTGATTTCTAGGCATCAATCACAAGTTATTGTTCACTAAGGTCTATCAATATGGGACTAAACTATTTGCAGTGGTTAACCCCACTGAAAAAAAAAATTCCAGTTGAGTATCTTGGAGAGAAACCATCTTATTTTGTCATCTTTATGACACTGAGCCATATGAAGACTAGGCAAGAGACAAGATCCAGTCTCCCTCCTATAAACCATCTCAATAATGCAAATCAGATTTTTTCAAATCATAGCTCTTTAGAACTGAAAAGAAGATCAACCAAAAAACAACTTACCTCCAGTAAATGAGAATACCCACAAGAATCACTAGACAGATAAAAGTCAGGGCTGATACGACCACAAGTGGTATAACTGTCTTCTTCTCTGATTCCAGACTCTCAGCTAGACCAATACGAGACTCATGGCTAATATTACTTGCCTCTGCAGTCAGAGAAAATTGAAACAGTCCATGTTTAAATTCTGAGAAATGCACAGCACAGGTGAATGTGTCTTATAATGAGCCTACTTAATATCACTTACCTCTATTTTTTACTATGTACCGCAGAAAGTTTATACATTTGCAAACCAGCTTACAAAAGATAAGCAGATAGAGGGTAAAGCAAAGTGTTCAAGTTTTTGTGACTCAGCCTTCTAGCAGTGGAGACTTCTCTTTGTAAGAATAGCAGACTGTTGTTAAAATTCAGAAGAAAGGGTTTTTTTAATTTTAATCTGTTTTATTAGCTGAAAGCCAAATGAGTAAAGAAATCTGAATACATAATATTAGAATGCATATTGGAATTAATATTAAACTGTCAGTCATATAATGCAAATCACTTCTCTGGCTAATAGGTTAATATGAAAATTATCTGGCAATAGTCTTTATGTGCTTGCTGTATTGCAGTTTAGCTTTCTGTATTTTTATCCATTGCCCATTCTGTAAACTGTCTTACAGATACACCCTGATTCCTTTGAATCCAATTGCCTCTCTCAACTATATTGGAGCCAGAATTAAATTTCCCACTTCCATCTTTACTGGTGATCAAATTATTATTTAGATATTGCTTTGGTTTCATATTTCTGTGAGCCATATAATGTTGGATGGCAGAAATACCTGGACACTGGAATCTGTACGAAGATTAAAACAATATATTTTATAAAAGAAGGAAATTATGGGCAACACCAACACTTAATTTTAGATTTGGTCATATCTCAAGAAGTATTTTAAAGTTGTGACTTTGATGGAAAATAACTGACTTATTTCAATCTGTGCAGTTTACTGGGAGCATTATTTGAGTTAAAATGCAGAAATAATCACTTTTACACTTTTTAGAATTAAACCCCTAGAATGTTTTCTGCTTTTGTGAACAGTCCTAATTCAATGAATTTTCTGTATAAGTGGAATTTTGCTGTACAGAAAACATCTGCACTCCATTGGGATTTCAAGAGACCAGTTCTACATGTATGAAAAGCTTTTACACAAAGAGAGGAAGGAATGGAGTTGAATCTGGAAAAAAAAAAAAAAAGACAGCAAATTACATGCTCCAAATAGGACGTGAAAAAATAAATGGCTTCACACAGTACATATTTCCAGGCAGCTCTATTTGCTTCCATTTTCTTGAGTTTAGAGGCTTTCGGGACTTTATGTGCAAAAAGGTCTAGGCTCTAATTTTGCAGATGTCTTCTTGGTTTTAATTCAAAATACTCTTTAACACCCATATCAATCGCTTCTCTTTAAATTCTGCAGCTCAACAGGCAAAGTAATTGAAGGCACAAAGTTGCTTCTGAAAAATCTCCAAGTGTCTGTTGAGTAGGTTAAAATTGGTACTTCCTATTGATTTCAGAGAAAAGCTATGTGTGTGCATGACAAAACTCAATGAAAAAAAATCCCTTTGAAACAGTCAGACTTGCTTATCAAACTCTGGACTAATTCACAGCATAAAATCTGATCCTATCTGTGATGCCAGGGTTCCTTCAAACTTCATGACCATATTCTATTAGGACTCCTCCCATGGGGAATGAAGTGCAGGCTTCTCCTGTACCAGGGGGTTTCTTGCCTACTTGGCAATCACTCCAATGATGGCAACTGAAAAGGCAGTCTCAACTACAGTAGATTCTTTTGATTTCTAATAACTGAGATGGTTGGATCCTTTACATATTTCTTTATAATTATTTGTCTCAACTTTTCAGTAGAAGTTGAAAGGTTTAGGTAATCCTAGAGGTCTTATGGAGAAAATACTAGTTCAGAACAAGCATAATTATGCATCAACAACTACAAGGATGGGAGAAGTTTAAATGACAATTTTTTCCTGTAATGGTCGCAACAAGAAGACATTTCACCAATTTCTGCAAAATACACTCTAATATATAAGTAAGTTCTCAGGTGAGAGATTAATTTTTATGTATGTTTCATTTCTTTATAATTACTTAAGCAAATATGTCTATGATTTACAGGAGACTGTGTTAGACATGCTGAAATTGAATGTTCAGTTTATTAAAAGCCAGTATTTGGCATCATGTGTTGGAAAAAAAGTAATGAACATGAAATGATACTGTAGTGACTTTCAATAATATTTAGAAGACTAACTAAGTCTGTTGCACTCCTCCTTCTCCAGTACTGCATAATCCTTTTTGATTTACTATTGGTAAAAATTCAAATGACACCCATTATGTGAAGTCTAGTATCTTATGACAACATTCATTCACACCAATAACACAGAATTTGAAATATTAATGTTATTTTTGCTTATTTTTGAAGGAATGTTATGCATTTTACATAATGTGGTAACTACTTCTTAGTTAAAAAATTCACTTACTTATTCACTTTTGCAACTCCTACCTTGGTAGGACTCTTAGTAATGTCAATGTTTTTTTTATTCTCTCTTAATTTTCATTTTCTATTTTCACATTCTACTAGCCCCAACTATATCGAATGCCAATTGACCACCTGTTCATATTATTATTCTGTTGCTCATCAGGAATAAAACCTTATGTAATTCGACTCTGTATTTATTTGTAAGACTGGGCTGAAACCTTCCCAGGTATTGTGAATTACATTCCTTAATGGGTTTAATTGAATGATACTGCCCTCTACAGATGCTGCAAGTACATAACAGAAGTTCAATTTATTTTTTAAAATACCAATTCAACTTTGTTTGTTGTTCGATTTTTTTCAAAGATCATAGATTATTTTTGACTTGATTCTTTGATTTTCAATTCTCTAACACTAGAAGGAATGAAAATTATGTGTCGGAATACTTCAGATTTTTCACAGTGCATTTTTAAATACAAAGGAAATGTGTTATGTGTTTTGACTTCTGACTTTATCCTTGGAATCATGGGTTGCAAATACTCTTGCCAAATCAAAGAGCAATAAATAAGAAAATAGCATTAAATATAAACAGCCAGAGGAGAATCTGGCTCTACTTTGGGAATACGCAAATCTGGCACAAAAATTCTGCATCTCACTGAAATCTGAAAGTGGCATACACAGAATAAAAATGAATGCTTTTTATGAGTTCAGATGAATCAGAATCAAACCAGCATCTTCTTCCTTGTTCAACCTCTTAGAAAACACAAAAAAATGTGCTGTGCTGCTCTAAGTTTAAAAGAGAATATCAGAGGTATGTTTCCTCTGGCAGAGGCATGGTTTCCTCTGGTGGTATTTTCACAAGGGCAGCACTTGTCTTTGTACAGAGAATTTAACAGAGAACCCAAGTATCTCTCAAAACTTTAAAACTAAAAGCAACAATTAGCACTGAAACAATTCTGGTTTCAGATTTTGCATGACTCAACTTCTGCTGACAGTATCCATCTATCCAAAACCAGAGCATCAATCATCTTACTGAACAGTATTTCAGGTGCAGTTTTAAGTAGCCAGAAGTAGCATTTACAACATAGCCAGGTCAGTATGATCCCCTGTTCCCCAATGCTTCCTTAATCACACCCATTGGCACTGTTATGTTCTCCCTTTATTATCTGTAGATAAACCTTCTCATCCCCTATGGCACAAAAGTATCCCCTCACAGCTTCCCATGGTATTCATTAGACTTGTCCATAACTAACCTGCCTCAGAGATGTTGAATACTGATGAGTGATCGCTAGTAACAGATGAGGCTGATGACAGTGATGATCCAGGAGTTAATTCTGAGTTACCTGCTTCAACTGCCCCTTCAGTGTCTCTCTCATTATGGTCAGGAAAACTGAAATCTGTTGAGGTTTCATTATCATTAAGGCTATCTGAGGTACCTTGGCCAGAACCACTTTCTTCATCACTTGTCAAAACAGCCCAAGACTTAGATTCTGATGTGTTTTGCAATTGAGCTCTAGAAGTCTGAATGTGGTTCTCCAAAATTTTCAGGTTGTTGTGCTTCTCGGGTATCACATTCTCTGTCAAAGTTGGTATGGATGTATGATTACGTCTGTCCATGGCACGATTTATTTGACCATCAGATGCAGCAGTAGAAAACTTCTCTTCTTCAGGTTTCTCAGAATGTGAACTTATAATTAGGTTACTCTGATCCTTGTTATTATTTACCTTTGTATTTTCATCCTCTACTACCATATCCTGATCTTCTCTATGGGAAGTGCATGAGATGCAGTTACTTACAGGGAAGCCATCATCATATTCATCGTAGTCATCCTCAACTACAGAAGACCACAAATCAGTACTGGACATGATACTGGGAGACAACCCAGAGGATTCTCTAGAAGGAACCAGTAACCTACTCAGAGTTACAGGGATCTCACTTCTGGAAGGAACAGCCGTAACTGAAATAAGTATATTTGGTAAAGGAAGAGTGTGATGAACGGACACATCAGAACCAGAAACAACTGCAGGCATATGAACAGGATCAAAACCAAGTGTGGAACTTGAAGAGACACTGTCAGCCTCACTTCTTTCAAAAACACTTGAAGAGATAGGGCTGTCTTTAGGAGTAGCTACATGTGATGATGTGTCACCTGTTAGGAAGGGAGTTGTTACAGCATTCGCTGCCTGGGATGGAAAGGCATTTGTGTTTTCTAAACTGGTCAGCTGGAATGAAACATCGCTACTGTACAATGAAGGCATAACCTTCTGAACATCTTCACTGTTAAATAAACTGGATGAAACGTATTTCTCACTTGCATAAGAAAAAGATAAACCTTGAAGTGATGCTGTGGGCTTACTAAAAGTGTTTGACATCATATCAGCAACAGAAGGTGCAGATGTAGAATGTAGTTTGCTTTCAGTTGTAGCAGAACCTGGTGCCATTTGATGCAATATTTGGTCATATGTAGAACTATCTTTTTGAACCCTTGAGCTTTCAGCCAATATTGGATCACTAGGCACAACTGCAGGTGTGTTAAGCAGATTGCCATCGCCAGAAGACTGGAAGGAGGACTGTAGTAATGCTTCATTATTTAATGTAGCTGAGGTCTCATAAAAGTACAGCTGAGTCGAGGATAACATGTTGCTATAAGCAGGGACAGAGAGAGCTTGAGCTGAGCTTGCACTAAGCATAGGTTTAAGCGAAGTGTCATCAAAGGCTGGAGTTGTAACATACAAAGGCTGAACAGAAAGGTGCTTTTCTGTAAGTTTACTAATATCATGATCAAATATCTTAGTAGTGGGAAAAGCAAGAGAGACTGGAAGGATTCCCTTTGTGCTAGAAACAGGAAGTGGGCTTTCTTGCAGAGACATATTCTGCTCAATTACAACATTATTAGAAACAGATGTAGAAAGTTCATGTATCACTTTACTTTCAGCACTGGAAGCCATTTCACTTAAAGAGGAGGAAATTTTCAGTTCTCTCTCATCTCCATAGACAACATCACCTTTTTGAAGCATCTTATTAACATCACTAAACCCAGATGATTCATATGGAATCTCATCAACAAAATCAGAGGAAGAAACATTAAGTACTGTCAAAGTATCTGTATCAGGCAAAAGGGACTCACTACCAGAGTATGCTTCAGACCAATCCATGTCACTAGATAGAGAGCGCGTAGGCTGCAGCAAAGTATCAGCTTGTGATATTACAGAAGAAGGTTTATGCACCAGTACATTGTTATAGCTGCTATATAAAGGATCTTGATGAAATATGCCAACAGAATCATGCACAAATTCTGCAGAGTCATAGGAAACAGTAAAGCTTTGTAGAGAGCCCACATTACCAGACAAAGCATAAGGAAGTTCAGACATTGTAGATAGTACATGCATATTTAAATCACTGCTGGATGGTTCAACTTGAGAAAATATGTGAGTTCTATTATGACCGAATATCAATGTCTCTGAAGCAGCATGAGTGGTCTGATGTGACACCACATCAGCAAATTGAGCAAGGCTTGGCTGTATTAATGGATCACCCTCTGCCAACATCAAAGAAGCATGCAGGGACACCTTATCGCTTGCAACAGCTGGAGTGGCACTTTGTGGAAACATTTGAGAAACTGTATACAAACGGTGAAACATTTTACTACTGGAGTAAGCAGAGGAAAATGTAAGCAAAGGTACATCATCATAGGAAGACAGGGTGGGTTCAAATGACACATCAACACTGGGAAATACAGGTGTAGCATGCAAGGTCACATCACTATCTGATGCAGCAGGGGTAGTGTCGAGCATCTGAGAGTCAAACAATAAAGGGGTGACTAGAGGAAACACTTCACTACTGTAGGAAGGTTGAAGAGGTATCTCACCATTATAGACTGGCTGAGTTGTCTGAGAGAGTACCTCACTGGCAGCAGAAGCAGAACCATATTCTCCAGAGCTTGAAGAGACAGAGTGAGGTGATAATTCAGCAGAGGAGAAAGCAAAGGTAGAATAATGTGGCAATTCTAAATCCGCATCAGAAGTGTCTTGTGAAACCACTGGGCTGCTTGAATAGGGCACTGTAGTTGGCTTTAATCCCTCTACATAAGCATCAGTGTAACTGGTCTGAGACAATTGCCCGCTAGGCGATGTATCAACAGACGGAGTTGTTGGATCTGTAGCATTACGAAACCATAAATTTCCATCCATGGAAGAAGTATGCTTTGGAGGTTCACTGGAGCTTGAGTGTGCTACGACTTCTGAAACATATTTAATGGAGCCTTGGGAAAGAACATCATGCATACTTATATCTGGACTTCCTGAAGGAAGGGCATCTTCCTGGGAGATCTCCTCTGTAACCAGCTGTGATGAAGAAGTGGTAGGAACTGAACTCCAAAAGTCATCAGATTCCTGATGAGGTTTAAAAAGAGATAACAGGAAATCTTCATCACTGTGGCCAGTTGTGGTTATTCTTGTTGGCTCGGTGCCTGAAGAAAGATATATAAACTCTTCTTCTCTGCCTTTGGTAGAGTCAACGAGTTGAGGAGGAACTCCAGTAACTGTTTGGGATTCCAAAAATGGATCTTCCTCTTCAGAAATTTCACCAATAGGTGGAGAAGTAGCATAATAAACTGCTTTGAAAACATTATCCTTACCATGTAATTCTTCTCTTGTTAAAAATCTATTTATTTTAACTTCACTGGGTTTTGTTCCCACTTTTTCTTGACTGTAGCTGGATGTAATCACCTGAAAATCTCTCCTCAATTGGTTCATTGTACTCTCAGTGCTAGGAGCCACTGCACTTTCTTTATCCACCTCTGTTTCCTTTTCATCAACTTCATCCTTTGAAAAAAATATCATAGCCAAAGACAATTAAAAATGTTTGTAGACTCTAAACATGAATGAAAACAAAAACTGTAATAATACATTTTCCTGGATCAATAAATCAAGAGGGGTAAAGCAAAACAACACTTGAGAAGACTTTTGGTCTTAAACTAAAATATTAACTGCAAGAACAAGTATCCTCTTTTATCTTGAAAAATATTACTTATTTGCAATAAAAACAGAAAAATGCTGTGTCCCAACAACTTCTTCAATATTGCATTACTTAAATTGAGTTTGAGACAAAAATCACTCACAGTATTTATCTACTTTATTAAAAAAGCTTTCTTTCCTAATAAAATGCAATTGTATATGCAATATATAGCATATATTGTATATACAACAAGGAAAAAAATGGTTTTGCTATCAGAATGCCTTAGAGGTTTGCACTAATATCCTCATGGTAATTTCACTGTAATAATAAAACCAGAATTGTCAGAGCTTTCTGGAAGAGAAAATTTCATGATCCTCAGCATGACTGTCAGTTTCAGAAGTGTCATGAGTCATACCCACGTCTTGTTATGATCCTTTGTTTTCTGAATATGAATGATAATGAATAGCAATACTTTGTGTAAAATCTGTGTTAGAGTTTTGCCTTTTAAGGACATATCCAAAAGAAAAAATATTCTGTGCCTGAATGCAATCAGGACTTAGGCAGCGCTTGAGGATCTAAGGTCAAATCTTTTTGTCCCCTCTCCAGCTTTCCCTGCACCAAATGAAAAACCATAAGACCAAAGTACCTAACTGCCTCAGCAAGCATTTTTATTTTGACTTAGACACAGCAGCCCCTGCAGTTCTACTGTGCCCCCATTTAGAGCTGCACCAGAACCGAACCTGTCCCAGACCAACTCTACAATCTAGACGGAGGTACACTTTCAGTTTCTGAAGTGACTTAATTTGACAGGCACACATAGCCCTAAGAGACAGAGCAGTACAGAGCCTCAAGCAAAATATTGCAGTGGGTTTTTTTTGTTGTTGTTTTTTTTGTTGTTGTGTGGTGGTTTCTTTTTGTTTTGTTCTGTTTTTCCAAAGATCTGGCTTGGTGATGTGGTGGAAATGCCACTGGTATTTATTCAAAAGCATAAAGTTGAGAGAAAACATCCAGTAGACAGGAGATAGGCAGAATTAAAAATCTAACAACTCCTCAGTTTCCACTATAGTTTTCGTTGAGTAGATCTCCCATTCCTGTACTGAACAGGGCACAGCAAAGACAATAATGTAAAAAATCAACAGTCTTTGAAAGAATGTGCCCAACCTAAAGAGCTGCTGAGTCCATTTTTGACTGAGGCACTCAACAAACAGGAATTGTGAACTTTTACCCAGTCTCACCTGAGTAAGGGCTTTACCCATTAGGCTAGAGCTGGGCTTCACACTGCAGTCCCTCTTTGAACCAGGAGCCCCTCCTGCACTCACACAACATAAGGTACCTCAGATGTGACTCTCAGGTTTGGATTTCATTTTAAGGACTAAACACCTAAAATGTAGGGACAGCAGCACCAAGACTGATTGTCTTCAAACCTGGGCTGGGCTGGATTGGACAGGGCCTTGTTTCTAAAGATCTACTTTCTGAAAGGCAATGTATGCACTTTTAAACTTTCTTGGTTCAAGTAAAAATCAGTTGATGTTCACTGGCACCTAACAGATGCAATACAATAATCTAGATATGTAGCTTACAACAACAAAGAAATTACTCTATTACTGGTTGTTGCCCTGATTTTTTAGCCTTCTGTTTGTGTCTCACAGTTCATAGTCCTTAGGCAGTTTCTCACACACGACTGTTATAAATAGAAGCAATATTTTCTTTAAATCAAGTAGTTTACATTTTTTGTTTAGAGATACGGACAGCTGATGGACAGTTGTCTTGACCAATGTGATGGGGAGAGGTGTCAACCTTCTCCCCCAGTCCCTGGCCTTTGTAGAAATACTATAAAAGTGGAGTCAAATTTTCATAATAAACAGCCCATGCCTTCTCACTAAAGTGAATGTGTGTGCGTGTGTGTCTGTGTGTCGAACAACAACATCTGGTTACTCAGAGTCCATAAATGCAAGGAAGGGTAAATAGACAGGTATGCAAAGGCTGTCTATTTAACTAAAAGGACATGTCATGCAGTGAGAATATTGTGGTCATAGACTGAAAATATAAATTAAACATTCTAAGGCATTACTTGGTATTACTTGATAAATGTCTTACTGAGGTTAACTGTCTATGTTGCAAAATTGGTGTTAGAGACTGTTAAAAACTTAATCATGGTATTTTTACATCTCTCCTTGCTGTGACACCAGAAAGCTGGTTACTGAATATGAATCCTCCAAAGGTTATCGTAAGATCATCAAAAATTTTGTAAAACAGAGATATATTTTCAGCTCTAACTTGAGTTCAAGAAGCAAATGACCCTCCAAAGAATTTCTGAGTAATGGTTAAACCAACAGCACGCTGGTTTCAGACACTTGAATCTCACTCTGCAGCACAACTATCATCCTCCCTTACTTTAATTTGCTACATGATAAGACCATTGCAAGCAAGGATGTTCGCAAGCAAAAATCAAACTTCTCTTTAACGAAAAAGCCTAACACTGGATGGCAGCTTTGATTCTACTAAATGAACAATTCTGTCAGACTTCACGGAGAGGTGATTGTAAATTGATGCCTTATTTTAAAAACATTTAGGAATATTCTGTGATATCCTTTACTTCATCATGTATCTTCAGCCCCCGAGAAATGCTGAGGTATCTCCAGAGTTATCTAGGGAGAAATATAGCTCCAAGGCTATATATGCACATACATATATATATGCATACATAAATACAGATGATTCATTTAATTGGTGACATAGCTTTATAAATTTTCACAGAATATAATTTCAATTTAGTTGAAATGTATTTATTTTAAATACTCTCTTAAAAAACAAATGAATGCTATACCTCATATTCTTCAGCTTCACTCAGTTCAGGAATGAGGTCAGCCTCTATAAAACAAAAATACACACTGTATCATCCACAGATTTAAATAGGGAGAATTCTGAATCTGCAAGGACTCAACTGATTCATTAATATGGTTATTGAGACCATGTCAAAGATTTTTTGTAGGATTGTGTTTGGAGAAGTGGCCAACCCCCTGGAGTGAGGACTAAGGGTAAAAATGCTCACTCATCTGGACAGTACACATTCATTCAGCCACAACAGTTTTGTCTGGCTCTATTTTGATACCATTGGATTTGCACTTTTGGAAGAACCACGTGTTGTCTGGGAAAAGCCAAGTTTACAAGAACACTTTTAATTAGAAATACAGTTTGATGCAGAAATACAGAAGAGAGAAAAACACTAAGTCTGGGGATCAACTATTTCTCCAGACTAAATCTGAAAGCTCTGAAGATATTCTTGTTCTTCTTATTATTATTCTTCTGTTCTATAATTTTCATGTAGAAAATTCCTTATTTGTACACTCAGGCTTAGACTTTGGTACCAGAGCAACAGCAAGGCCATCATAATCAGTATGCAGCAGGCTGAATGCTTCCAGCAAGGCAGATTAAAGAAACCCACCCTTACCAGTGCTTACAGCCTTTTTCAAACTCTCACCCTTCTTGATTTAATGTAAAGACATGAAGCCAGTTGTATCACATCCCAGAAACAGTCCCTAATAAATGGGTACTGCATGCCTGTGAAGAACTACTCTAAAGGCTTTTGAGGCATTCCCAATTTTCAAAAATAAAAAAACGGTTGAAATAGGTTGAAGAAATCAATTTCCTTCAACCCAGTTGAAAATCCATCTCTCCAAATTTAGAGGTAGTCTCTTGCCTTCTTTTCCTCTTTTTGGCCAAATCCAACGTTATACTTCTGATGGTGGTCAGCAAGAGAGACTTCAGGACAGGTTGAAAGAAATATCAACCTTTCTGGTAGGAACTGTCACAGGTCTTCAAGGAGGAAATCTAACGCCCCTTCCAGAGCACCTTATTGCTCCTTTGGTCCACAAAAAGGCCCATATCCATTCCAAGTCTTTCCAAGGCTTTCTCCTAAGCCATGTTCTCGCACTCTGTCTGCACACAAGTGCTAATGCGTATTCTGAGGGCTGATTTGCACTAGGTGGAAATGCCAGCCTCTTAGCCTGGAGAGCAATTCTAACCATACCATCACACGCAGCTCCATGTCTGCATTTCTTCAACAATTCCCAAATGTAGTTTGTTCAATACACTAGGATAAAGATGCTATCTCTATATTTCTCATTTTTGCAAGGTCAGATGGGGATCTATAACTTAATTGTACTCTCTTTGGTCCATCCGTATCTATCTTTCAAAACAAATTGAGATGTGCTATATGCAACATACACTAGATGAAGTTTATCAAACTAAGCCCCTACACTATTACTTGTAGATTATAGCGCGAAAACAAATTTTGACTAAGCAATGCTGCACAAAATCTTCACAAATTGTGCTTTACTAACAAACATCTATAAATTAGCAAGTACATAATTGACCTTTCTTTAGCTAGATAGATAAAAAATCATCTTACCTCTGACTCCTGATGCCTAGGAGGCTCTGGGGCAGGGTGGGGAGGGGAGCAGAGGGAAGGAAGGGGTGGATGAGATAATGATACTCCCTGGCTTCTCAATGATACAAATCAAATATTGACGTTAGTCTGAATGCCTTTCCATAACAGACCCACACCATGTATGAGGTATTCAACAGACTTTTCTGAAACATGTTTTTAGTACAGAGGAATTCTATCCATTCTATTTTGTGGTCACTATTCTTGAGCTGAGCTTTAATCCGACTCCATCAGAAAAACAAACTGTTTTCCAAACTCTGCTAGAATATACAGTAGGGCACATGCTCTCAAATACCACCAGCAGGAAACTACAATTTCTTGCTGTTTTCTCAAGGGAGAGGTATTAACATACATATATATATATGTCTATATTATATATAGATAGATATATATATATCTATATCTATGACCTGTTTATTAACAAAAACGGTAAATCTCCAGGAACTTTATAACGAATATTTAGATTTAGATGGTCACAGAAAATTTATTTGTCAAAAGTACCAGAGACACACATTTACATAGGTTCTGTTAATCCTGCTGCAGAGCTTTTGATTTGACAGGATATTACAGAAATACAGTAACATCTCCCATCCAAGGTGAAGAGCCACACAATCCAAAAAACAACCCTTTGATGTAGGTTGATGAACAAACTTGTTTATTTTTTCTGGAACCACATATTTATTATTCTATAGTATACATTTTAAAATAGAATAGTTAGAGTTCTGTAGAGGTCTTTTCACAGTCCATTTTAATGACAGATGAAGAAACAATGGAACAAATACAGAAAAGGTAACTACTTCCCTACATTTTTCTCAATGGAAATATTTAAAAAATATCTTTAAACAATGTGGTTTATACTCATAGAATGATGCATACAACATAAACTCTTTTCATTTCTGTACTGACTTACGTAATAAATAGCATGGCAAGGACAAAAGTAAAGCCTGTTTCTTTTGATTAAATTAGTTTTCAGATTTCTACTTTTAACAGTACAAAATTAGAAAAAAAGCATCCCATAAATCAGACATTTAATATATGTTTAGTGATTTTTAGGACAAGAATCACAAAGATGAGTTACAAAGGAGTTGCATAGTTAGACCCTCACAAAGCATTGCTGACAGCATGAGCTGCCATCAGGAGACAGCAGCTGAGAGCTATATCCCAGCATGTAAGGTTTTTTTTTTTTTTTTTGACAAACACCAACTGAAGTCTACACAAAGGAATAGGAGTGGGGAGTTATTTTCGTACTTTTTTCTTTCCTGTGTAACCAAAAGCATGTAAGTACCACCAGTATTAGCTACAAAACAAACTACTGCACAACCTTCAGTTCTATACAGATGTTATCTAGAGAGTCAAAGCACACATTTACATAGTTATTCAAAACCCAATTCTAATAACAAAGGAAAATTTGTAAATAAAGGTTGGATTTTTATCAAAGCTGATTAAAATACCCTGTACACGATTCCCTGAATTTTCAATGGAAATTCTGTAGCTACATCAAGTAGTGCATCTGCTGGCTTTTACTAAGGGGAGACTAACTGGAAAAAAATTTAACCTGCGCACATACTGTATTACAAGGTGAAGGGCTGCAATTCTGAAAAGCTCAGGAAAAACTCAAAGAGCAGAGGTCTCCACCATGGTGGCTTGCCCAATGTCATTGCATTACAGCTCCTGAGACTTCCACAAACTGAAGCAGAGACCGTGGCCCCAAAGAGGTCCTCCATCTTACAAAACATTGCTGAGAACAAGAGCCTCGGATCTGTGCATCACCAGACCCTGCAGAGCCCTCACTCCAAGTATGGGAGGCACCAGACTGGTGGGGAAAAGGCATGAGAAACACTCTCTTGCAAGTATTTCAGAAAGGAAAGTCTAAAACAACAGTCTTGAGCTTTTTGAATACCAGATCTCATTAGAAGTGGCCACTCCAAGGATAGAATTCTTCCTGCAAAAGGGCCCATCTAATGGCTCCGCATGACTCATGCCTTGCTTTAGCTCTTAACAGGAAGACTAATTGATCTGGAGGTGACTGTAGTGAATTTCATCTTAATTAAACTGGATTAATCAGAGTAATTCTTGAAAATGAAAGATTTAATTTATGCTTTATGTGTGTCAACTTTATTTCATGTCTTCACGGTGAAGATAACTTTTCTTTCATAAATTCCCAAGCAGGAGCTCCAAGAAATCCCCTTTTGCCTCAAGATCTATAAAGCAGATCACAAAACCAATTTGATGTTATAGTTGTAATTTCTGAAGAAATCTTTCCTATTAGATATCTACATTCTCATATGTCTGTTGCCTAATATTAAGTATAATTAAATATGAAAATATTTGAAGTATTTGTAACAGTTAATTCAGGTGTAGATAATTAGTAGAAGTTATTATGCAAAGAAACATTAATTTCAGAAATTAATGGAAGTTTTTTTAATATTTTAAAATGAAAGCAAGTTATTTATAGAGCAATTTACGCTCTTAGAAATCATACTAATTATATGAGAGGAATTTTTCCCTGAATTTTTCTTTTATTTAATGCTTTCAGAGGTACCACTGTGGAAGTGCTAAAATAAAAGAACCAAATTAGATTTAATAACTTTGTGTTCATTTCAGATAGGAAGCATGCCAATGAAAGTTCTCATTTGTTTTTTTTTTTATGCAGGCAAATTTTCATTTCTGTATTTAATTTTTATTTAAGAGCTTTACTCTCTTTTTATTTATATTGTTCAAAATTTAAAATATCAAAGTAGAAATTAATGATTTGTCTGTGTAAAAAGGCTGGGAGAGTATCAAACCTTTAGTCTGATACATAACATTTATTATAACAAATATAACACAGTCTGAAACATAACATTTATTGTACCAAATTCTCTTATTTGAGCATACAAATCTCAGTGAAATTTCTGCTGATACTGGAAGGTGAAGTTAATTTTCCAGTATGTATTTCCCTCACTCTTCCTTCTACCGGGATGAATGCAAACCCCCTGTTTTGCATGACTTCAGCAGAAGTACAGCAGGGATACCGTGCTGGGCGGCTGGAGCTGCACAGCCACAGGCTGCCCACTGCCTCATCATCCTCTTGCTGAGCCTGTTCCCCAGCAGCATCTGCTCGTGCCACAGGTGCCCCGACAGTGCCTGCCCCAGAGCTCCTGTCTCTCTGCCAAAGGGAGCCATGGAACACAGCAGGGTGGTGTGGAACTCATCCTTACAGCAGGGATACAGTAGGAGCAGGAGGAGGGCAGTATATCCTCTGGATATCACCTGTACTGGACCTTGCTTTGCAAGATATACTGTCAGAGGTTTTACAGCTGTGATAGCAGCACTGTACTGACTCGATTTGTTGAACAGTTGTTAAATGATGATAACACTATGCTGCTTGTTTGCCGTTCCGTGAAGGAACGGATGTAGGGTATAAAGATGAGCGCTCATCTGAGAAAACTCTTCAAACACAAACCCAGCAAATTCTGGGAAGTAAGTGGAAGAATATACTATCTAAGAGATGGATAAAAGGTAGACAGAAGAGTGAAATGTCAGGCAGAATGTAAGAATGTCGTTGTGGACTTTTTAGAAAACTAAAGAGAAATAGGAAAATCCTGGTAGATACTAACCTAAGACCCCAGAATACATTATTCTTAATACATTGTGTTTAAAAGGCAAGTTAAATCTTTATTAAAAATGTGTATGTACTATACTTGATGCTGTGTCCTCCGTCTACAGAAAAACCCACATTATTACAAGCCTATTACCCTTATTAGTCCAGAATTCGTGTGGTAGAGATCATTGAGAATCACATTCTCTCTCACTGTAAAGGAATGTGGCTCCCTTGAAATGAAAAAATATGGCCTGTTTTTCCCAAGTTCACCACATCACTAATGACCACGTTGTCGCTTAACAGACATACATAAGCACAAAACTGAATTTACAGAATACAAACAACAAAATCCAGGCCCTTAGATTAAAAAAAAAGTTCCTAACATGATCAAAAAGCATTTGATTTTTTTCTAGGATTAATTACAATGTTCTTAAAAACACAGCTTTCACTCACTTCCATAAGAACTGAATCTGATGCTAAAACTGACACTGAATTTAAGGAATTATTAAGGACAAGATGAAGCTTCATGCTATAGTTTCAAGTTATTTCATATTTACCAGCAGGCAGAGAAGCAAATCTGGCTGTGAAATCATTAAGATTTGTTTGTTAGGCCTTTTGATTTTTTTGCGAGGCAGCATTAAGAAGCAAAGGAATTCTATCATCACAAGTCTTTTGAAATCAAACTCCAAGTATTCATAAGAAATTAAATTTCAAAAACATTAATATAGACTTATAAATCATACATTTGGGTTGTATTGTTTGATTCCTTTATGCTTTGGCTCTGTGGATTAATTTTGAGAGGATGCTTGAACCATAGAGAAATAATACCAAACAGGGTTTTATTTCCCTACATATCTAAAAGATACACTTGTGAGATTTGAAATCAAGTAGGTGTGTTTCAGAATATTCTTAAAATTAAAAAAAAATTAACATGCAGTTTTTTTATAGGTAATGCTTACAAGGAATTATGTCATGTAGAATATCATTAGCAAGGGACATGCTGAAGGTTAACTGCAGCTATTTTGAAATTTAATTTTGGCATAATTTGGAAGTCACGCATTTTAACTGGTTTGCAAACAAATTACTTCTTTAAATACAGGGGTTTTTTGGCTAAAAAGCATCACTAAACTCAAAACACCACTTACCTGTGTCCTCTAAAGGCATATCGACAATGACTTGGTCACTGTATTTTCCATACAGACCATTAGAGCAAACAGCAACTATCTGAAGAACATAACTTGTATTGGGCAGCAGATTATTTAGAATAGCCCCCTAAAAGAAAAAAACACACTTAATCATTTATTTGCAAATAAGTATCAAATATTTAAAAATGTTAATTTTTAAAGAAATATTTTTCTTATGAACCATAAAGCTCCTTTCTTCTAGTATTATAATGTGTGCTGTTTATATTTTATTATCACAAATGGTTTTCAGTCAAATTAAAAAAAAACTTGTGACTTTTATATGGAGAATACCAAACCAAATAAATATTCAGCATTGAACACAAGTTTAGGTAACATTATGTCTGATGAGTCTTTAAAGAGGGTTAGGGGAAAAGCTCTCATTAGTAAAATATCATGATGCTGTAATCAGTAACTCAGTATTTATAGCAGTATAATTGAACTGAATCTCATTAGTTGCTTGTGTAGGTCGTTCTTTCACATCCATGAGCAATGAAGTACAGATTATTATTAACTGACAATGGGTTTTATAGTTAAGGAGCTCTGTGGTTGATATGGTCATGGCAAGTATGGGCAAATCAAAGCAGCAAACTGTAGAATTTTCCCTGTTCTAGACAAGAGAAGCTTTTTC
This sequence comes from Donacobius atricapilla, assembly GCA_013397315.1. Lineage (NCBI taxonomy): Eukaryota > Metazoa > Chordata > Aves > Passeriformes > Mimidae > Donacobius > Donacobius atricapilla. Next base: position 80,935 of record WBMY01000221.1, on the reverse strand, counting down.
TTTTGTTTTAAATTGTCTTTGTGGCTTTACAGCAAAAAATGAGATAATTTTTCTTAAATCAGTTCCCAGCTACAGTTTAATCTGTCACAATAACTAACAGTGAGATGTTACACCATCATCCCTTTTTATGAAACTTGAAGAGTTTACAGTTACCAAGTCCTGATACCCATCTGTCAGAAACTCGTGCTTAGTCTGGTCTTCTCCATCCAGCTGTTGATAAAAGACAGCAAATCTCTCAATTGAGGTGTCATATACAACACGAGGTCTTTCCCATGTAACAAGAAGACTAGTATAATTCTTTGGATCCGATTGAACATTTTCAGGTTCTGAACTGCAAACTGGAAGAAAGAAAAGAGGAAAGAATATGGTTTTTATTAAATAGTACAAATACTCTACTAAAATCTTGAGATACCTCCTGAGAAAACTAGTGGAAGTCTTTCTGTGTGCCTCAGTTTTAGCTTTCAACTAAAATATTTGAAATGTCATGCCATTATAAACAGAACCAGTATTTTAACATTAGATTTCCAAAAAAAGTAAAGTTGAGAACTCAGTCTTTTATCCTTGCCTCTTACACCGTATTTTGTGAAATATTTGTATTCAGTTTCTAAGAAATAAAATATAAATGATAAAATGTAAAGATTCTTATATCTGTCCTGGGAATCAAAAAATATCAACAATTCTGTCTTTATGGCTTTATGAAAGTAGAAAAGCTGCATACTCTTACACTAGCTATAATAGAATAATCTACTGTAGATTGTTTTTAATGGTTAAAGGTAAACCTATCACCTCAATTTCCCCTCAAGGCTGTTTGAATCTTTTAATAAGACTTAAAGAAGAGAGAAAAGGCAAATAAGAAAAAGATAAGTATCACATTAGCAGTAGTAATTTCATGTTATTATATTTTAAGGCTTGTTAATTTCTTTTTAGCTTGACTTTTGCACAAGCAATTACCCAGTCATTCCCTATCTGGAATAAATGAGGAAAGATTTCTTACATCTCATAATGTGCTTAGAGCAATATGTGAGTATCTAGAAAAGAAAGCAAAACAACCTACTCAGCTAACTGAGAAAACCAGTTCGGATCCTTTGGAGTTCTCTAAAAGGAAGCAAACACCAAGATTCCTCAACGTTTTGGGTGACAATTCTGCATTTTGAAAGGGAAGTCCTTCAGCTTTGCGTTTTGCCACGCGAACACGAGAGGGCACACAAGCCCCGTCAAAATATTTGTCAAAAAACTGCCTCCCGCTCCCCAGGGAAGGGGGCAGTCCTGAGCAGCTTCCGTCTGAGCTAGTCAATGGAAAATACGCAGCAAGGCTTTTTTAATTTTTGTGTTTGCGTGTGCAAGCGAATAGTAGAGGCAGCATTAGTCTGTGCAATTTAGGTGAATTCTGTGGCCAGGTTTTGAATCTACTGTGCTATATAACTGATACAACATTTTATTAATTACACTTGATTATTTTCATTGATGTGAAGCAAGAGTAAATTAAAAAAAAAAAATCTCATGTTGTGTCCATTCCATTCCATTCCATTCCATTCCATTCCATTCCATTCCATTCCATTCCATTCCTAAAATTTGTCATTCCTCCCCATTTCCACCAGATGGCAAGGAAAAATCATTAGAACCAGGAAAGATGATTCCCTTCTCAATTCTGATCATTAAGACAGGTGAAGACATTAAGACATTCATTCTTTTTCAATGAATCTAAGGAGTCCTCAGCTATTTATTTTCAAAGGTGTTTAAAATTCTTGTCAAGATTCTTTTTTATAATATATACCAAGCTTCTCTGTATTCCAAATTCTTCTCTGCAGTCCTTTTTCCTCCCTTCATCTTTTTTGCTTATGAGTGAATTTGGTTCTGAAATCTCTGTTTCTATTCAGACTCACAGAGTAGCATTATAAGGTACAAGGTTGGTGCTTCCAGTGCTATTTCTTTGTTTTCTTCTTTGCTTTTCCAGATGGTTCTTCTATTTTTTTCCCAAGGAAATGTCTTCCTTTCTGTTCTCCTCCTTTTGATATTTATCTCAGCAATGACTGACAATATTACTACATGACAATCAGCTTCATATTATTTCACCTCCATTTCTTCCCAAAATGTTTTCTCTTGCCCTTCTTCTGATGTCACTTCATAAATCATCCTGCTGATCCCCTTTCTTTCCTACCAGTCAGAAACACAGCAGTACTTTACTCTGCCTTTTCCCATTTTCCTTCTCCAGAAACTAGAAGAAGAAAGGAGACCACATGACAACTTAGCTAATTAAGTACTTCTGCTGTGACACTGACATTTAGAAGATCTGAGCAAAGAGACTGCAAGAGAGGGAGTTCTTGAGGCTGTTACTAGTCTGAAGCCACAAATATTAAACTGGATTACAAGTCACAAGCAGCAAAATACAGAATAGCAAAAAATTCACAGGAAGTCAAGAGGCCTACTCAAACCTCTGCTAGGCTTGAATCCAGGTCACTGCTTTCTCCAGGTGAATACTTGGGTTCTGGTTTTCCGTATCAGATCATGTCATAGTAATACATCTATCTTTGCTTTTCCTTCTGTGGAATAAAATGCCACCAGTGTAACTTAAGAAATTTTCATCTAAACTTAATTGCATTATGGGGAACCACTGGGGTACATCAGCCAAATCGTTGCCGAAAACTGCCTGGGCTGTATTTTTGACCTGAAGACCTTTATTAGCTGCCCAAATTTGGCTTTATTTCCACCACATTTGTTGCTTTCTTCTACTTTTAGTTAAATCTATGTTTTAGATTATCTTTTTAATTCAACTTTTCAATTGTTGAAGCCATGAAATCACTTCATTTACATTCAGATATTCAGGGGCTTTGTAGATGCCTGACAGTGTGTGGCAAAAAGCCATTGTTTCATATTCTTGATCTACACTCTCTCTGTAATGAAGGTGGAACAGCACAGCAGATGTGATCTGGGTTGACCTTGGCTGGCCAACAGGTGCCCACCCAGGCACTTGCCCACTCCCCTTCTCAGCAGGGCAGGGGAAAAAACATAATATGAAAAAGCTGATGGGTCAAGATAAAGACAGAGATGGCTTGCCAACCACCACCATGGGCAAAACAGATTTGACTTGGAAAATTTATCGCCAATAAAAATAGATTAGGATAATGAGAAATAAAAACAAAACTACAAAACCTCCCCATCCTTTCCTTCTTCCCAGGCTCTACTTCACTCCTGATTCTTCCACCTCCCACTCCCAGTGGCACAGGGGAACATGGAATGGAAATTGTGGTCAGCTTGTAACACTTTGCCTCTGCCGCTCCTTCCTCATGCTGTTCCTCAGCCCCAGTGTGGGGTCCTATCCACAGGATACAGTCTCTCATGAATTTTTCCAGCCTCTGAACAATCTTTTTGGAACAGACTGCTACACTGTGTGTCCTCCCTAGGGTTAGAGACCTGAATCTGCTCCTGCATGGGCTCCTCTCCACAAGCCACAGCCAGGCGCCTGCTCCCACATGGAGTCTCCACAGCCTGCCACAGGACAGGTTGCTCACCATAATCTTTGCCATGGGCTGCAGGGGAATCCCTGCTCTGCTACTGTAACGTTTTCTCCCCTTCTTCCCTCTCTCACCTGGGTGTGACAGAGCTGTTTCTCACGTTTCCCTCACTCCTCACTGCTGTGCAGCTTTGTTTTCCCAGAGGTGTTTTCCCACAGCTCTCAGTGCCCTGAGATGGGTGGGCAGGAGCCAGCTGGAGCTGCCTGCATCTGACTGGGGCAGCCCCGGGCACGGCTCACAGCGGCCCCCCTGTGCCCATCCCTGCCAATGCCTGGGCACCTGCACCACACACACTGCGCCACTGAAAGCCTCCCGCACACACGTCTGGGAACCGGGGAATTCACAAGGAATCATGTGGACTGAGGAACGTGAAAGGGTAAACACACGAGTCCTGACTCCATGTCTCACAAGAGAGTTTAACCAAGACAGACACTGAACTTTACATGCTTGTATTTCTCATGGGAAAACAGGCTGACTAATACTTTTTATCAATGTATATTGTCAGTCTGGAATTTTAAGAACCCATTTTTTTTCATACCTTACTAAAATCCTGGAAGAGAAAAAAGAGTTAGGTTTCAGACCTTATTCCCAGGGCCTTACCAGAAGGGTGGAGTGGATGGAAAGTCACGCAATGTGCCCAGCAGTCATCGCAATGGTTCTCAGGTTTACAGGAATAAACAATGATTTTTATTATAAATGGATTTGCATGCCAGCTGAGGTTTGTGGAGATTAAACATTACAATTTCAAAACACGTTTTTTAGGTGAATCCTCAAGTATGGCTGCAAGGATTAGCTATTTTAATCTTCTTAAATTGCTACGTACATATCACATAGGGAAATTACATATATTACTAGGCAGGCTTAGGGAATGAAGTGTCTCCCACGCCCTTAGTAGGACCGTGCTCGTGCACCAAAAATACTGGGGATGTCACTGTGGGAAAATTGCTGAAAACATTTTGAAAATTCCTGAAATTACTTCATAATGGAAGAGAAAGATTCTTACAGCTTTTCTAAGAAAACTTAGTTCTACTTAACAAATGTCATGTATTAATTACAGCAATAAATCAAGCCTTTAATCCTACTGCCTAACGACAATCTACACTAAGCGCAACAAGAGAAAATCAGGATTTCACAACACAAAATAATTTTTCAGTTATCTACCTGAGTAATAATCAGTCTTGGCATTTCTCATACATCCTCTAAAGGGATTAAAAAGATTATTTTTTTCTGTTGACTACTATGCAGTATTAAACACGAATAAGCCTATTGACTCTTAGAGACTTTGGCATTTGTATTACAGCTCTTTCATCTGAACACTTCAGTTCAATGATTCCTAGGGCTTTAAAATTTTATTTATCTTAAAATGGAGGTGAAAATATAAACGCTTCTCTAATGCTCTGCATTAAAAAAATCCTATAGTTGCATTTGTACGTGTCTATATACATGTCTGATCACATAAATATGTAAAAGGACATGGATGAAACCACACTTCTTATCTGGAGAACACCTATAGCCTGTGCTTTAGTCATCTGCTTATGTCTTATTAAACACAGTTCAGTGAAACTGAGTTAAAGAACCTACAGGTATTCCCATCCAAGTAGCAACATAGTGCTTTCAGTTTAGATGTTTCCTATATATTCTTTTGTGCTTGTTAGTATAGGAATCATTGACTTCCATATTTAGTGCCTAATCTTGTTTTCCATTACATAATGTACTATTTTGGTCACACAACCTTCACAGACCTCCCTGAAGTTTTAGGTAAGACTGAGAACAGAATCTGGCTTTTGGAATTCTCTCCATCTATCAGTTTCTAATTTGGTGACATCACTTCAGTCTCTGTTGAAAAAGCATCCACACTACATGATAGGTAGTCTAGATAGCAAATAGGTTTGAAAAACAAAATACTCTTGCAGTCTCTGAAAAGGCAGCTTTGTTGAAGTCTGAAACACATTAAAAGGGCAGTGTTAGGAAGCTTGAACTGACATGATCTTCACTGAATGCTTGGTCAAGACAAGCATTAAATCTTCCACTCCATTTAATCTGATGTTTTATGATTGCTGTTTTTTTTTTCTCTGAAGTGATAGATTTATGACTAATAACACAGTGTGCTACCTTCTACACAATTTAAAATTAGTAACTTCATACTTGGATGACTCTTTTACTGAAAATTGTCTTTTAACTTGTGAAGAGAGGAATGACTATTCAGTAAGTACCTGCTTCATGAATTTCTTCTTGACCAGTGTAAGAGGAAAACACTTGCCCAAAGAACTTATATTGCTGTTCTCTGAAGTTGTTTTGCAGGTAGTCCATCAGCATAACATAGCCAGACTGCTGCATTGTAAGCACTTCACAGAACACAGCCAACTAGAAGATGAGAGGAAGAAAGAAGTTAGAAGTCATAAAAATTGACCAGATTCTGCTAATAGGCAAAAACTCTGGGGAAAAGATGTTGCATGAAGTGTCACAGTTGCGTTATCCTGCATGGCACTGTTTGTTTTTCTGCACTATCAGTATATCTAATGGTTTACTCCACAAGTATTTTTCAACCACTCTGCTGTTGGAGCTATGCGCTGCTCAGCATCACCATGTGGCTGAGGGAATATCCAAAAAGTGTTTTGTACTCCTCTTTATTTGAGCTCTAAGTCAAGCAGCCTGGAATATGTTCTTACCCTATTTTAAGACAAGAAATTGCTCAGACTCTAGTACTAAACTATAAAAAAGGTAAAAGATAACACAATTAATATAGATGGTTTCTAATTTAACGGTTGCATGAAAAACTTCTAACTAGATAAAAGAAAAGATTTGTTGTTGGGTGGGCAATGAATGCCATGAGCTTTTACCATATACATGGCAATTGCTTTTCTTTGGTATTATGTATAATTGTTTGGTTTTACTACATTAAACAAATTACCTGGTTTTCAGAAATACTTATGGTATCTTTAAACACAATCCATTCAACTGTTTCAGAGCATGGAGGAGCTGATAGAGACCCATTATAAGTGTAATATTTGTCTGTTGCATTCGGCAAGAGGTTCAGCAAAATAAATGGTTCTAAGGCAGCCTGTTTTCCTAAAAAAATAAAAAAATAAAAATAGAGTCAGATAGTTAAAATACTATAGGAGCAATTACTAAATACAAATCACACTCTTCCAAAAAACAACCATTATGGGAACATGCTAATTTAGAGGCTTTTCAAAATTTAATCTCCAGAGAGTCTAGCATACAACTAAATCATGAAGTCTTCAGTTTAGTTTGAAAAAGTATAGCGTAAACCCACTTTTGTTTACTTGGGAAGGTGTAGTAAGTTACTCTAGTAACAAATAGAGACATTTTAGTATATTCGTTCACAAGAATTTTCTCACTGTAAATTTACGAGGAAGGTGCCAAACATCTGTCTCACTCTTGAATTTCAAAGAAAAAAGGTTGTTAAATCTTTGTTCTAGGTCTCGTGATGTGACTTCAAACTCTCCCCCAAAATTTAATTAAGTTGTTGAGTTTTTTGTAGGATCCGAAATGTTGCAGAAAATCACTGCCTGGCGAACTGTTGCCATGTTAGACCTGGGAGTTAATATTACTCATTATTGCAGAAGCAGAATTTCTGTGGATCAGGATTCTTTTCTAAATGGTGATAATATAGTGAAAAATTGTAACAACTTCACACAAATCAGCAAATGATGCAAAGACCTCCTCCAGGAGAATACATTCTGTGAAAATTATATCACATCTCTCAGGTCAGCAGTTTCCTGGGTACCTTGTCAGCTGGGAGTAAGCATGAGGGATTGCTGGAATTCCATCCACAGAAAGCTAATTGTCTGCTGGTATGGCTGCAGGGTCCAGCAATGGAAATTGGCAAAAATGGTAACAACTTCAGCAAAGCAGACTTTTCAGTCTGCGACAATTATCAGCTTTACTGTCTGAAGCATCCAAAATAATGCTGCTTTTCACACCTTGCAGTAGTGTAGATCCTTATACACCTTATTTCAACCTGAAGTTATTCATTTCAAGTTCCTCCCTAATTGGTAAGTATTGACTAATGAATATCTAATGAATTTTCAGACTCTGCATTAACTCATGCTTTTACAGGTATGTTACCTCTCCAGCCCTGTACAGGTTTCTGACCTTTGTCTTCATAATTCCTTACAAATTTGGACTTCTCTACTGAGTTAAGGTTTAAGAGCTGACTCATCCCCTCTCTCTCAATGACTTATCATGAAGAGGGAACATTTAGCACATGCTTCTGTTTCTCCTGTCAAAATGCTAATCAGCCTCCAGGTAGAAGCTATCATTGCTATCTGGCATGTGTCTAGTTAACACAGGTGTCCCTAAGCAAAAAATGAAGTCCATTTTATATAGACGGCTGGGGACATGAAGCTTCTCCATCATAACAAGAATCTTGCCATACATTTCGCAACTTTGGATTTTAGAATACCCTTCAATGAGACTGACAGCCTAGATTCTCAAAATTAAACACCTATAAAGAATTATGAAAAACAGAAAGTTTGTCTAGAAGGAACAGGAGTGCTCCTCTGCAGAGCTTGAGAACTCAGCAACTGTGATTTAAATAAGCACAACACAGATATGACTGACAAGGACAATTCATATATATCACAGATAAGGAGAGATTGTGTGTTTTTCTTCAAAAGAAACAAGCTGATTTAGTCATGACCTGAATTTCTTGGGCTCATTTGCATTTTATTCAGAAAATTGTATTCTAAGCATCGTTGAAGCGTCATGTAGTGACTGTATCTTGAATTTTGCTGCTGATAGTTTTACAGCTCCTTCCAAGGCTGTAGGACAGCATGTGTCTTGATGCATTATTAGTTCTCCTTTTTGTTTCACAGAAGATGACACACAAAAGTAATGAATCTTAACTACTTTATATTTCCACCTTCTATCTATGTCTTTCTAACTTATGAAAGGTGTTCCCTTTCAAATTTGTTGAATAGTGTTTGTTTTCCAGAGGAAAAAAAATCTTGATTTTAGTATCACACTTTTGAAGGCTTTTAAAACAACTTTTTTACGTTCAAGCACCATTACATAAAGAAAAACTGAGACAAGGTTTCCTCAAAGTCATGGACATGGTGTAAGAATATATCCCTGTTCAAGACAGTGCTCATTCATATTTATTCTTCTGCAAAGATACCATGAAATTGAGTTAGAAACAGCCCAGATCTCTTCAGGTACCATGCTGAAGTTCATGTCCCCATTAGCAATCACTACCAATACAGTACATTTGGACTATTTCGGATTTACACAGGAGCTACTGAAATTTTCCAGAGGTCCTCTGAGTCTACTGAACCTTGACAGTCCCACTGCCGTAAGACCCTTCTTGGATAGTTACAACAGTCTTCTTACCTGGCTTCCAACCAGATATAAAAATCCTTATGTGTATGATTTAGAAGACTTACATAATAAATTAGATTTTTCTGGATTTAGCATTTAAACAGTTACAGATTTCTCATTATAGTTATATTTATTCATTTATACTTCTGTTGTTACAAATAGTCTTGGAGTAAATTAATCAGAAAAACATGAAATATCTCAAGTTGGAAAAAATGTATGAGGATTATTATGTCCAACTCCTTGCTCCTCACAGGACTACTTAAAACTACAATATGACAAAGAGCAGCATCCAGATGCTTGGTGCCATGACCTCTTCTCTGGGGAGCCTGTTCCAGTCACAGATCACCATCTCAGTGAAGGGCCTTTCCTAAAGCCCAGGCTGAACTTCTGACACAGCTTCATCCCATTTCCTCATGGCCTATCACTGGTCCCCACAGAGATCAGCAAATGTTTCTCTGCTGCCCCACACAAAGAAGTTGTTGACTGTGATGCGGCACCCTTCTCTAAGCTGAACAAAGTGACCTCAGACACTCCTTGTCTTCAAGACCTTTCACAGGTTTCTTGGTTGTCCTTCTCTGGATGCACGCTAATAGGTTGATGTCCTTTTTACATTGTGGCACCCAAACCTGCCCCCAGCACTGGAGGTGAGGCTGCCCCAGAGCAGAGCAGAGGGGACAATCCCCTCCCTTGCCCAGCTGGCGATGCTGTGCCTGATGCACCCCGGGACAGGGCTGGCCCTCCTGGCTGCCGGGGCACTGCTGACACAGATTTAACTTCCCATTAAACCAAAGTGCAAATCTTTTTCAAAGGAGCGCTCTTCAGACTCTCACTCCCTGGTTTGTATGTATTACCAGGATTACTCCTTCCCAGGAGCAGAATCTGGCACTGGTTTATGTTAGATTTCACATGGTTGGTGATTGTCCAGTTCTTGTCTATCCAGATGACTTCTGTAATTTTTAACAAAATGTCTGAGCAATAGAGAACCATGTTCCTCAATGTCTTAAAAGTTTTATCATCACAATGATGTGGAATTCAGTTAATCAGTAATCAATAAAACATAGAGGCAAACTTACCAAAACGACTAACACTATCTACTCCATTAATGATCGGATCATAATCTGGATTGTCTTCTAGTCCAATCTGTTAAAAAGAAATTGCATATTTTAACAGTACAGGCTTACCAAAAAAAAATTATAAGTCACATTTTCCATCAAAATTATAGATTATTTAAACCCAAACAAATTTACTTTGCCCATTTGCTTTTCTGCAAGAAAAAATGAGAAAGATACATGCAATTTTTTAACTCAATGATCACACATTGGAACTAGTCAAATTCAGTTTGAACATCTGCTGTGTTTCAAGGCTTATTAAATGACACAAAGATATATTTTGTTTACCTCAAACAAAATTGATAAAGCTCTTAACTTTCCACTTCCTTTAACTGCCTCTTCAAAATCTGTAAAGTGATCTGCATCATAGCAGTAGATTTGCATCTGCAATTAAAAATATATTCAAATGTTATGTATTAAAAAAATGGAGAAGTTAAGCAATACAATTATTTATATTCCCATTTTGGGGGAAAAAACATCCAAACAAAAAATTTTAAACAAATGTAGGGACATTTTACTTATCTTGTTTGTGTTATCTGAGGATGCAGAATGGAATTCATCAACAATTAGCTATGTAAAAACAATCTCCCCTGGAAAACTATTAAACATTCAAGAATTACCCTTTCAAGGAGCACAGTGCTTTTCATGGATAATACAGTAAGCTGAGATAACCAGACACCTGACCTAGACTACTTGGTGAAATGAATATTTGCATCAGCGATAAAATGAATAATACGTCAAGGCGTCCCTACTGCATCTGCCTTGAAGTAAGTGTAGAAAAGCATCAGTAATATAAGATTACCAGGCACTTGGAGCCCACATCAGACTGCTGTCATGAGCACTGGTTTTGTTGCACCCTTTTCTCTCTTTCTCCAGATGCAGCTGGGAAATCTCCAGTCCTGGGTGACCAACATGTATGGGGGAGTGACCTGCCCCTACCAGCTTTCTATGGGACAATGATGGAAGAGAGTATCTCTGTGATGCCTTGCAGGGCAGATGGAGTGTGATTGGGAATTTTTAAGTGGCTAGCGAGGTAAAAGAAATGACACTGTCCAGGGACTGCTCCTGGGTTGCTGGTCTTCAACATGCATAGGCCAGCATGGGCACTATTGCTTTGCTTTCACACAGAAGTTCAAAATGCCTGGAATGAGGAACAGCACAGTTGCCTACCACAACTACCTCTTTTTAACTCAGAAATGACACAATGCCATGTTGAGGGAAGAGAGTTTGGCCTTTGTGCATCCCAGGAATAGTTGCTCCTCTCCTCCACCCCATTCCCACGCTGCTGCAACCCATTCTGCCACAGCAGGCAGGGGGACACTGGCCTGGCTGCCTGTCAGTGTGGCTGCGCCCAGGACCTGCTCACATGGCTCTTGGCACATCACCCAGCTCTGCCCAGCCCAGCAACATGGGCCACGCTTTGCAACTGTAAGGCCCAGCAGCTCCCACGGGCTCTCAGCCCTGAATTTGAAAAGTCCATTTAGACTTTAAACAATGAACTGATGTGGAGTATGATGGGCCAAATTTGTAGGAGCTTAACATTTAGTGGGAGCTTTGTCAGATTAGCAGAACTGACATCTAATATCATCTTAGAAGATGGGAAAAATGCAGTTTAGACATTCTCAACATGCCACTAACATTACACTGCCCTTCTAAAATGCGTAATTTATTCTTAATTTGGATTTAAGTAAATGATAATATTTGCAAATAGACTTAAGAGACAACCAAAGGAATTTTGTAGAGGAGTAATATCACAGAATGTCAAATTGTTGAAATCATCAAAATGAATTGTATACTTTACCTCAAGAGGAAACTTTTGTCCTTCTAGACTATGTTCTGATCCATCTGATGACGCATTGCATTTTCCCCAGTGAAAAGTGATCTTGCTTGCTTTGAATATGGTGTCTAAACCACCTCCACTCACATAATAATCACTTGTCAGGTTAATTTCAACTGAAAAAAATGAGAAAGATGGAAAAAAAAAAGAGTGTCAATATAAAAGCCAGCCAAGGCATCTATAACTCTCATATTTCAGTATTAGGTGCTAGAAGTAAAATATGATATGCTTATTTCTCTCTATTTCATAAGCACTTTGACAGAAAATTGGTTACTTAAACTAAGTAACAAGTGTGGTAATTCACTATTAGCATAGAGATATGGTTTTTTTTCATGCCATAATTCATAAAATGGTAATTTAATGAAGTGCACTTGGTTTCCTGTTTTCTGAAACTAACACAGAATTACACTAAAAAGCTGGAAAGCTGGTCTAGCCACCAACTAGTGTAAGAAAATAAATTCCTGAAGTACATACCTTCCTGAAAGGATCTGTTTCTAACCTGTGTTTCTAACAAATAGGAAAATACACACCTTCCCCCCATTTCTACCACAATTCTACACAAATCATGAGGCAACATGACAAGAGAATATTTTAGCCAGTTCCTTGGAGGACTGTCCTGACATAAGACTCCTTAGCTGTGGAGCTGTCTTCCATGGGGAAAAGCAATGACAGGTCTTCAGCTGGACACAGCTGTACACAAACTACAGATGGGACAGAGCGTTTGTCTTCTGGAGTGAATGAGCAGGATGGGATAGACTGAAGCCCCACATTTTGGCTTTCCCATCTCCAGCAACTGTGAACTGCTTGACCTCTTGATAAAACAGCACTAATGGAGTTCATTTTCACTACATTCCTTTCCTCAAAACCTTGAAGACCATTTAAATAAGCTTAGAAGTTGCCCATATAATACCCAGATTGCTGTGGATAAGAAAGAGCTCAGTTCACTTTTAAGGACTTTAAAGAACATTTTTTCAGGGGTATCTTGAAAAGACAAAGCAATATTTATCTCAGCTAGTAGGGGAGGAGGGAAGTAAGGAGGGAAGTAATATGTAGGGAGTACATGACAGAAAGAACAGAAATTAGGAACAAGGATGCTAAACTGAATGGAACTGAACTAAATCAAACTAAATAAAACTAAACTAAAAAGGCTGATCTAGGGATCCCACTGAAACTGGTAGAAGGCCAAAGACAGTTTTTAAGAGACACCTTCCTCCACACCTATAACCAAAACAGGAACAGTACTTCTTAACAAGCAGCTTTTAGCTACTGCTTTCCTAGATTTATAAGTGGTTGTAAAAAGATTTGTCTGACAATTTTGATGACACAGTAAGCTTTTTTCATGGGTGGGAAAAATAGGCACTTGTAGGTATAAATCACTTCTTTCTAAAACGTATTTCTAAGACTGGTAAGACAAATCAGAACACAAAAGCACGTATTTCTCTTCCTTGACTGTTAGGAGGCGTCTATGTGAGTAATTCAGATGAAAGTTTCTATATTATGGGTGTCTATGTGTAGGTGAGATGAATCCCAACCTGAGTTTTTTGTAACTTCAATTCATCCATGAAGAGCTTTCAGATGAGTAGGTAATTTATTCATACTTTAAAAAATCATTTTTGCCTACCCATTACAGACTCTAGATATATACTAATAATTACCATAATTTCACAGCAAATGCCAATTTACTGTTTAGATTTAATAATGTGCCCATGGTGGGATGATAGTCACGATGTGATTGCTTTGGCTGTATCTGTCCAGGCACATAATTTTAGTTTGTGTGATTTCTGTTTTCTTTAGTTACCGTCATCACTTTTTTTTGTTTATTTATTAAATAGATAAATTCAGAATGCACCAGCTAAGTGAAATGAAAATGATCTATTAAAAGTCCTCTGCTGGTTGTTCATCCTATATCACTTTCCAGACCTCTTAACTCCGAATATGAAATGTGGTTTTTTACCTGTTTTGCCAGTGTTGCGAATGAAAGTTTCTTCCAAAGTTTCCTTTTCCCATCCATGGAATTTAAGTTTCTTCAGATTCACATTAACTTGGGTAAGGTCTTCATCTATATTAATAGGTGATTGTTTGGCACCATTACAGGCAGAATATTTCTTTCCCCAGTTCTTTTGGTTCAAAGTTCCTAGAAATCAAAACACGGAAAATACATTTAAGTCCAAACTGACATCCATACATTTTTTATTGTGGTAATGTTAAAACACAGTTTGCAATCTGAGATCAGAGTACTTGCCCTTCTTTTAGACTTTGTCTGTAGCAATATTTAGCATACCTACCACTGATTCCTACCTTCCGCAGTTAAGTCACACTGTGAGCACTCTACCAGCATGTATATTCTTATGAATCTCTAAGGAATCTTTAATGAAACAACAAAAAAACTCTCACAAACAATGTACACAAAACAAAAAAAAGCTTTCAGATGAACAGAATCAGCATGCAAAAAATTGTGGGAATTGCTGGAAAATTATCTTATTCAAATAACATTTAATTATACCAACGTTAACGCTCCTTTTGCCCAATTAAGTCATCTATCCAGTAAGGTTTTTAAATATAAAGTAGCAGTAAGATGTTTTAACAATTTCTTACACAGGGTGGAAAAGGTAAACTGATTTTACCCTGGAAAGAAAAAAAGGTGAGTGATGCTCTATCTGAGAGCCTGGCTGTATGGCCCAGCTGTGCCCGTGGAGGGCTGTGCACTCCCACTCCAGCCATCTGCTCCCTCTGCAGCTGCCCGGCAGAGAAGAGCTCCTGTGCTGCAGCAAGGGCCTTCTCCAGGGCACAGGGGCTGCGTGATGTTCCACTGGGGCCAGTCTGGACACAAAAGAGGGACACAGACAGCAGGTCCCTCACCAAAGACTTGATTATTTTCAAGAAATGCGCAAGTACTCCGCAAATCAGTATTTGCAGCAGCTCTGACAATATTTTGTTTATATAAAATACTAATATAAATGGAACAGTATTTTGTGTATGTTAATGTGTTTGAATACATGTAGATGTTTTTCCTGAAAGGCAATTCTGGCAACACTTCAAAATGCTAATTAAAACCAAGAGTTAATGACACAGATACAAGAAAATGGAATTACTTCAGTTAACTCCCCACTTATTAGTAGTTAAGAGCTACTATTAGTGTATGCAGTGCATATATTTGAATTCTACTAGATATGTTGAAATAAACCAATGCCAATTCACAGGCCAGCATGCCTCATCCGAGTCTGTCAGTGAAGATTTGCTATCTTGTACTCCAGGCAAGGACAGCTCTCATACTGCACTCAGAAAACTCACAGAGAGAAGATACGCAGCCAGTCCTGTAACCATGACAATAGGCAGTAATACAAGATGTTCACCTGGAGAGCCAGCCAGAAACAAGCCTGAACTAAATTATTAAACAAGTACAAGTCAAGTGAGTTACCAGTATCACCTTGCTGCATCAGAATTACTGCAGATGGTATACAAACACATTTACTGCCTGCAAAAAGCACAGAAGAAACTGGCAGACACAAAAACTGGCAGGCTCCCACAATCTGAAGGGAGTTCAAGCCACAGGCTTATGAATCTCAGCATCCTACAGGTGGGGACTTGAGTCCTGTACCAAGTAATCAGTGGTCCCATTGGAAATGGCACACTGGGTAAGCTGAATTGCAGCTCCTCCTCAAGTCAGAGTTATCTTGGACTTTAGCTGTCAGTTATAATTTATCACCCAGAAAAATAATGTAATATCCTGCTTTGTAATGCACTTTCACAAGAGTGGCTAATATTTAATCTTTTTCAAAAATGTCCCTTAAGAAATTCTGAGCTCAAGTCTACCAATACTTGGGTATTAATCTGCTCAGGTCTTCTATAGTGAATTTTCTAACAAATATTGAAGGCTTTTAATGTCACGAATGAGTTTCTTTTTAAAATATAAATTAGAATCATTAACTTTTAGACAGAAAAGCTTCCAAACATGGTCAGAAAGGACAGAAATAACTCTCAGCTTGCTCTGTGCATCGTTGCAAACAGGATCCTGTTTCCAGGTCTGATGTCAGACAGCTCAGTGATTTTCCAAGTTTCAGAAAACTCTTTAAAGCTCTCTCTGGTATGTTTCTGCCAGTTTGGATTGAGATGGTTGCCCATGGCCATCACTTGGAGTTAAGCTGCACTCCCTACTCCATGCTCTATTTCTTTTGCTCCTTTTGCCAAAGCCAAGCACTTCCCCAGACTCCTGCAGTTGCCCCAAGGCAGCAGAAATCTCCATTCTCTTTCCACTGATATACCCGATTCTATAGCTCACCTGCAGCCTCTCCTTCAGAATACCATTGGGGTTTTTTTTCCAACACGCATTTCTGTAATTCTGCTCCTCCCATCAGTAACATCTCAACTGACTAAAACACTACTCTTTTCTTTTCTGGCTACAGTGCTTTTGGGAAATTTCTTCCATGCTTCTTTGATGAAAGACATTATTGCATATTATATCTTGTCTTTAAATTCTCTACTATCTATGATTATGTTCAATAAAAGCAAGTAGATTAAAACTAGAGAAACTGCAATCTCCTTTCAACTTCCATAGTTTTGTATTTTGTGGTTTTGTATGTAGAACTTAAGTTCTTCAACTTGGTAGTCATTACTTGTGGCTCAGAGTGTAATAAAGTCTTAACATGCATCTCGTGATAAAATTTGCAATCTTTGCTCACCCCAGAAGACAGTGTGTAGCTCTAGTACTGATAAAAACTCTGGAACAAAATGTACAGAAAATCAATGGCAGGGTCTGATTTGGGGCAGGAACAAGGGGAATCCCCTAAAGAATGGAGTCTGAGAAGGAATGGAGAACTGGAGTCTGGTTATGATGACTAAAACTACATTTGAGCAGCAAAATGCATGTAATACATGTTTATGCATGAAACCCACAAATGCTGGCGCAGATATTGAGTGTGGATATTAGCAAATAGTGCTGAACAATATGAGTAGCTTTACAGAGGGAAACAGTTGAGGTTGAGGACCAGATATCCATACCAGATGTTTTTCAGAAGGGTTTTACTTCAGTCTAGCTCTGTCTGGTCCCAAGGGCTGAATGCTCATTGGCTGCGGAAGGGTATAAGGTACTCCCCTGAAACACAATTCCTGTTTGGTACCAGTTAAGATGAATCCATGCCACACACTGTGACACAACTCTATCTTGCAAACCAAAGCTTAATGAGTGGGGTGCAGACAGGAGATTTGCTTCAAAAGTCCACTCCTGATCTGAACTAAAATGTTAACATGAATGTATCTGGTGTAGGCAGCAGGTGGTGGAACTGCTGCAGTTTACATAACTTGCTGAAAGCCAATGTAAAAGTGAAAGAACGGAATGTTTTTAAACAAGAGCAGATTGTTTTACTCTAGGTGTTATGGTGGAAATCATAAATCAAAGCTGTGCCAGCCATTTTGAAAAATATTGTTGAAGCTGAGCTTTGAAAATGAATTCTCCCAAACTGTGCTTTGGAAATCTGAGGAGCACAAAAATATGCACAATATAACTTCAAGAGTACACAGAGGAAGAATGTTTGCCAAAGGTGTCAGATCTGAACAAGTAACTGGCAATTCACAAAGAATGGATATAAAACTGAACAATGTAGATTAAATGGAGGCCTGCCTATACCATAACCTTAACCTCTCTTGTCCTGGGCAGAATGTCTGAAGAAAATTTTCCTAGTCTTTTTTTTCTAGGAGAAGTTCATATCTAACTCTGCTCCTCAACCTAAGTCCCTCTGATTCCACTCCTACAATGAGCATCCAGTTCTCCTTTTGGCTTCCACTTCAGCTCTCACTGGAAGAAAGAAAGAGAGGTGCTGGAGTGTGTCCAGAGAAGGGCAACAGAGCCAGTGAAAGGTCTGGAGTCCAGATCTTATAAGGAGCAGCTGAAAGAGCTGGGGCTGTTTAACATAGAGAAAAGGAGGCTCTGGGAAGACATTTAATGAAATGGATGTGAATCTTAGGATTTATTTTATAGATAAAAGACAGCAGAAAAGAGAGATGGATTCTTCACCTCTACTTAATTTCTTTCTATTTTTCATCAGCATTTGCTTATATGATATTAAAATTACTTCTGTAAATATAGATTGGACACACATAGGAGATTCAAGATAACCCCTCTGTGTGGACTGTTAATAATGGATTCACCTTATCAAAATGTTACTGACTGATCACTTTGAAGTGTTAAATGATTTCAATTATATATTTTTTAGAAAAAATGTTTTATCTAAGACATGGAAAACCAGAAATAAGGCCACAAAAAGATATGCATATGTACACTGAGACAAAGTTTAAATTTAGATGCCAAATCAATATTGCTCTGAACTTTAAAATATAGAATTATTGTACCAAAAGTTGCACAATGCACTTTCTAATGCTCCAAGAATGATTTTTGTTCTCAATCTGGATGAGTTCACTACTGGCTCAAAGAGAGAAATTCTGCCAATATGGGTCTCAGGAATCTTAGCACAGCTCGTATTCTAAAGGCTATAACATAACACTGCATACTAAGGAAACATCATGGTCATCAAAAACGGATGACTTAAGTTTCACATATTACTGAGTAGAAGTCAATGCTTCTGTGTTATCTTGATCTTCACTGGAAGGGTTTTAGGGCTTTGTGTTTTTCTCCTCCAAAAGCCCCAACTACTCCCACAGCCTGATCACGATCAGTCTTGTAAGTTCATAAAAATTCTTAAGATTGGAAAATCCCTGAATTTAATGGATAAAATTACTTGTCCAGACAGAGTTGTAACTACAAAGGAGTTTTGGCTTTCAGGTTTGGGCTTAGCCATTCATTATGCCCGTCTCAGTGATGCAGCTGCTTGGAGGTTTTCCAACACTGAATTTCTTGCCAACGTCTTGGTCAAGTTTTCAAAAATAAAATTGTACTGGTTTGGTTAGAGAGAGTCAGCCCAAAAAGTAAATCCTGAAAAATTTAATAGCACTTAAACCCTCAAACTTCAACACTAATAGAGTAACTTAAATGAGAAGAAGTCAAATAATATTTATCCCATGTACTTTTCTGTCACTCATACAGTGACAAAGAAATTATTCAACAAATTTTCTTACTGTGGGGTGTAATATCTCAAATGAAGCAAACAGAATCAACAGAAAATTCTAGTTGCTTTGCAACCAGATGCATTCATGCAAGCCGAATAATCCAATCTCTTATCCATTTAGCACCTTATTTGCCATTTTTGTATCTAAATATTAGGTTACCTAGACTGTATCTTCTGCATTGTGTCTACACGCACAGAAATATGGATTATCTGTGAGAATACCCTGAAAGATGGCACAGCAGTAACCTGTATTCAGCTGAACCCTATCATGTTAATCTTTCCTGCTCCTCATCAAAAATATCCTAGACTACTTACCTCTTATTAAAATCTGTCATAGAAGATGTGTCAGGAAAATACTAATGAAACGTTTTGCTATCTTCAGACTATGGTTATTTCTTCCTTTTTTTTTTTTGCTTACTTTTTGAACATAAACTATATGTTTTCTTCACATCTACAGGAACAGAGATGTTGCTCAATAAACTCGTCAAAAACCAAGTAACAAGAAACATTGTTTGTTTTTTTTTTTCTATTTTATCCCCAGACAGAATAAATTACAGTTGTTGAGATACAGTGGAAAACTAACCAGTCCTATTAATACAGTGGCTATCTGGTATTCTTTCTTCCTGGGACTCAGTCTGATGATTCATAGTCAGACTAAGTGAATTACTGAGCAAAATGCATAGGAGGATGAATGCCAGTGGACAGCTTTCTTTCATAACTATTTGCTGTTCTTCCTTCATTGCCTAAAAGATCTGACCATTGCAGGCTAGTTAGAAAATATACAATCATACTTTTGTGCTAGAGAAATACAAATTATCACAGATGCTCCTTCTGGACAGCACTCAATGGATCAGTTGTTCAGACTAGGAGAAGGCTTATGCGAAAAATTCAGTCAATCTTTTAAGGTACCTCTTTTCTATTCTCATTTATTGCTGCTGAATCTGCATTTAACTGCAGCTAGAGAATCATGTAGTTACATATAGTGAAAACTTGCCACATAATTTTTTGTAATTACTATAGTGTTATGATCTAAGCAGTATTTTTTAACTAAATATTAAGGAAGAAAGTTTGGTAGAGTGCCAAATGAGAAAATGTCCAGTAAAAAGTAACACATTCTTCCTGCTTTATTTAATTCTTGACAACATATGAAGCCCTAATTGGGCTTCATAACTTCTAATCTTGTTCCAAGGAATTCCAATTGCAGCAGTTATTTCCTTTACCTTCAGTAATACTTTAAAGCATGAAACTGAATACAACACTGTTGAGTGACATGCATCATTTCAAGATCACAAATAACTAGAGTTGAAAACAGAACTGGAATACATGGAACTGACTCACTTTTAGACTAAGAAATAAGCACCAAGAAACATGGCCTATGGTTTATTTTCATATAACATACACACATTTTAATTAGCTATCATTGTGTCATGGTGTATTGATTTGGCACAAATGGTAGAAAAACCAATCGGTGATCTGCTTTGGAACTGGCAGCCAAGTTGGCCAATCAGGTAAAAAGTGTACACCCCTGGGACACACAGCTTAAATACAGGAATCTTGGGAAATCTCATCCCTTTCGACAGACCCGGCCATGAGGCAACCTCAGAGAAGCAGAGGGGCCTGGACCAAGGGCCCCGTCAGCCCCGGGAGTCGGGCTGGGGGGCGGCTGTGCCGAGGCTGGCCCTGTGGGAGCCGAGCCGAGCCGGGCTGGGCTGGGTCTCTGGGCCTCAGCAGCTGGGGGAGCAAGACCCAGNTTTGTTGTGGAGCTGTGCATCTTTAAAAGGTGAAACCCCACGTGTAAGTCCACAACTCTTATGCAGCCATGGGAAAGCTACATTTGGGAACCTCACAGATGCAGATTCTTAGGCGGGCTGCGTTTTTGGGAGCTGGAAGCCACAAACAGACTGTCTCTCTTGTGGAAAGTTACCAGAAGAATCAGGAGGGACTTGTCTCTCTCAAAAGACTGAATGAAAGACTATTTTTATAAGTGCTACTGACTTAAGAGTTCTGATGTTTTGTCTCTTTACATTGTTTTGTGGAAAAGTAGATTGTTGCTAGGGGGGAGGGGGGTGTCTTTAAAAAGGTTTCGTGGTTGTTGGGTTTTTTTTGTTTACCCTTTAGTGTATGTTAATAAATCTGTTTCTATTTTTTAAGTTGAGCCTGTTTTGCCTTTCTTTTAATCCTATTCCACTAAAATGAAAGCTAGATCCCCACACTACATTTCACAAAACAAATTTGGCGAATGTGATAACCACTACACATGGCAACATTTGTTGTCTTACATGAGAGTGTTTGGTCTTCCACAAGAAGAGGACTCCCCACCTGTTTTTCAGTTGTTTCACATGCTGCTAGTAGGGAAGGAAGACGAAAATGGGACAATCACAGGCTTTGTCCTCTTAAGCTGCCCCTGGTTTGCAACATAAAAGCAACATTTTTCAAACATGGTGCAGTTCCATGAGCAGTTCATCTGTACTTCCTAGAAAAAGAGCTTAGTCCCAAACATATGATTACTGTACATAGAACAAATGGATGTTTATTGTCTTTCTGTTGGTGAACATGAGCATAAATTAAGCTTATGGTGGTATCTCCCTCTTCCCCACATCGTGCAAGTACCATTTTATGAGAAATGGAATGGCTGCATATGAAAGAAATTGTGTAGACAAAAAGGTTGCACCAATTTTAAGCAGGTCTAAAAATGCACTTTAAAAGACTCCCAGCTGGAACAGAGAAAGGGAAGCCATAATCTACTTCAAGCACAGCATTTAGCACCTGTCTGGTAAGTGATAGTTCATGCAGTCCCAGGAGATGAGCACAATGAAACTTATCTTCAGCATCAAGAAATCTCATTTTTGCTGGAGTACAGATCACCATCTAAGTCTAATGACTCGCATTATGGCACTATGTTAGTCTTCACTTTTCTCTCCTAATTACTACAAAGTAGACTCTACCGTGTTTTAGAAATTATCTTGAGTGACAGAACCAGGCACTTAGTAAATAAACAAAATGCACTGATGAATTTCAGAACAGAGTATATAATCTCCTTCTCAGCTCACCAGATCTGACAATATTGGCTTTCACTGAGAAAATCAGTATAGTCTCCTCTTCCCTTCTACTGTGGTATGACATCCCTCCTGTCCTCCTTCTTTCCCCTGCTTTCTTCCGGCTATTCTCCCTCCTTCTTGGACCAGTAAATGTTTCTAGGCAGTCTCTTTAGTTCCATGAGGGGTCCTGTTGTGGTATAGCATAGGGGCACTTTTTCCTGTTATCAAACACATGCATTACTATGTTGCTACCACCTAGGAAAATAACTTGGGTCAGCACAAGCCTATCTAGAAGAAAAACACATTTCATAAAGGCCACAGTCATGAGTTCTGATCCAAAGCCTGCTGAATTATAAAAATAATCGACAAGTAGGTTCTCTGGGCTTTGAATCAGATCGGCTGTGAGTATATAAAACATCACTATTGAACAGCAGTAGTGCAACTGTGAATGCAAAAGTCCCAGAAATAGCCATCAAAAAGGTCAGCATTTAACTCTGAATAGCTAAAAGGCATTTATTTCAGCTGTAAAGAATAACAAAAAGATCATAAAAAGCAAAGACTAGATAGATATAAATCAAAACAAGACAAATGTAAGTATAAAAGACTATTTATTGGATTACATCACTGGCCAGGGAGTCCCAGAGGCTTCCTGCACATAAATTACCTCAATGTCCAAAAGGACATAAAAGTAATTTGGGTTCTTTGCTCCCCAGGTTCTCATTTTCACAGAGTTTCAATTTTTATAAAATGAAGCTCCTAAAGTTCTCCAGAAGAACAGAATACCGTAGGAAATCTGGATTACTTTTAGCATATTTTAGCAGGATTTCGTATCACACCTCTATGGGAATTTCAATACACATTCTGTTTGCATAATGGTAAGGATAAAATTGAGGTGATGGGTAGGAATGTGTTATATAGTATATTGAGCTATATGGATTTCTTTCACAGAGCCATAGCTTACATGTGCTTATCTACACAATTGCTTATCATATTTTATTTTCTACTTTAGAAAGGCAATTCCTGTTCATAAAATGGCCTTTTTGGCAAGGATTTTTGACTGCAAGAACTAAAAAACTTTAATTCTCGTTCCCGTACCTCCCCAAAATAAAAGAAAATCCTTTGAAAAATGTTAAAAATCAACTCCCTCCTAACATAACACAAATATTCCTTCACTAATGGCATAATTTTATTTGAATTTAATATAATTTCAGCACTACCATTATGTTTACATTGTGTTCAAAAAATTTGTATAGTTTCAGAACTGCCAGAACAATATCAGTGGATGTACATAACAGTTCCTCTGATAATCTATGTTAAATTTAAATAATACTACTGCGTGATTAGACTTTTTTGAGATTATCATATCCTCAAAAATACTATTTATAAACTCTTCCACTGATAGACATTTTACCCAGTCTTGATGTGATAACAGCATTAAGTAAATTACACAGTAGATTTCTTTCAAGTACTTTTTGCATAAACAAGTTGCGCATATCTCTGTTTTTCTTTTACAAATGTATAAAAAATCCTAACCAGCTTATAAAACCGTTCAGTATTAAGAACTCCCAAAGTCACTTTCAATTCTGAGTAGTTATTCTCAAGAGTGCAGAGCTAAAAGCTATTCAGCAGTAGATGCAATCCACCTCAGATTTGGAACTTGCTGCCATTGACATGATTTTCCTTCACAACTTTTCCATTCTTTCCTACAATAGAAAATGTTTGAAACGAGGATGGAAGCAGCATCAGCTGGACAGAGGTACACAACTCATGATCTTTGGGCAGTTGTGGTCTCACATCCATCTCAATTACCCAGTAAGTTCTTGTACTTTCTTTAGCCTCACTGTGATAAAACTTGCCTAAAATATCTTGCTGCTTTTAGGAGCACAGCTTTTTACTTCATATTTCCTGAAATGAAGAATTCATTGCACTGCTTGTGTTGAGAAACAAATAAAATCTGTCATTTACCTACTCCACCTAAGAAAAAAGTTCAGAGTGGGAAAGTTTTCATAGCAATATTAAATTTGAATTCAATGAACTCTTAAACAGTTTAGTACTTGTTTTTTTGTTTTTTGTTTTTTAATCCATGGCTAATACACAGAGCTACACCATCTTATATACAATCTTCTTCCATGAAGATTGGTATAATCATTTCTCTTTGCTATTTCTCCATGGCGAAAGAAAATATTTTTTCATATACACACATAGGAAAGTAGAAGAGGATCTGAAGATCATGTTTCTTATTTTTGTCAAATTACTATCCAGGGATCAAGTATATAAGGTACACTTTTTACACCTGCAAATATTGCATTTTTACTATATAAACCATTTAAGCAGGAAGAGACCTAGTATACTTTATCCCAGTGGAATAAATTAAAGGAATAACTCTTGGTCTGTTTATCTACTTTAATCAATAAATTATTCTGGCAGGATCAAGAGTAACACATGGCATTCCTGACCTGCTAACATCACCTAATCATCAAGTGTGCCCCCAGTGCAGAGCAGTAATTTTCTTCTGCACAGAATTACGGTATCACTCACATAATAGTGAGTCCTCAGAGGGGAATGCACAAAATAACTTCAGTACTAAGTTATCCCCAGTACTGAAGAATCTGAATACTTCTTGATTTGTAGGGGCAGATTAAATTTTAATGACATTTTATCTATTGCTGTTTCTCCTTTCATTCTTACTCTTGTTGGAAAGCATCAATTTTATACTCAGGAAAAAAATTATACTACCTGAAACATCTTATCTTGAATAGAAATCTTTTTAAAACACACTTACATATACTGAATTACTCCGGACTAAAAATTTCCAGAGAAGAATTATGTCCATTCAGTTTGCAAAGAGTTGGACAGTCATAACTGAAACAGATCTGTAAGCTGTTGGGACAAAGGCTCCCAGTAGATGTCTATTGTGCGCCTAACTGAATTGCAGTTAATCAAGATAAAGAGACCAAGCCACATTAGAGTTCACAGATACCAAATTTTCACCAAAAGCTCCTCTAAATATTCTATCGCTGTTTGTGCCCTGAGACACTGTCAATTTAACTAAGCTGAGGGACCAAAATGAAAGCCCGTTTTGGATACGCAGACTCACAGTCCCTTGCCACAATCTCCCAAGGCACAGATCCAGCTGGTATGGACCTAGTGACCCTCAGAGCACGCAGCCAGCAGCATCACGAGGAAAGTAAAGCCCTGCAGCTGAGCCTCCTGCTCTTCAGGGACATTCAAGGCGTTGCCCATCTCAATACAACATCCCAGCAGTTACATCCAGGCAAGTTCTTTGGCACAATGTGGTGATGCTCCTCAGCCAAAAGAAAAATACTCACCATCCTTATTTTGCGTTTTCCATGGTAAGGCCTGAGAATACTTAAAAGGGAAGAAGAACAAGTCATCTTCACTCATTCTGCCAGTGCTGCAACATGGTGAGGCTAAGAATTCAAGTATCATTGGGCTTTAAGAAGCTAAGGAGAGGGATGGCTGATTTTGTAGCCCAGCAGCTGGAGCATCCAGCAGAGATGATACAAATAGGCTGAGGCAGGCACCTTTCTGCTAACTGGTGTATTTTGAAGAAAATAACTCCCTATTTATGTGCCTAATGTACATGCCTAACTTTGGATTGTGAACTTAAAGAAGATATACCTTCCCTATCATCACACTATTACAATGGGACACATTAACCTTTGTGCTCTTGAGAAGTCTACACAGAACTTCCTGCAAAATTCCTCATGTAGCTTTCACTGGCACACATAAACTCAAAATCAGTCTATTTCTTCTGTTGTATTTCTCTGGTGTTTTGGTTCTCATTTGAACTAGGTCTCAGCCTCACAACCAGATTGATGTGCACAGTCTGCTATTCTGGTGACAGAAAGTACTGATGGCCACAAAACACCTTGTGCACCACTAGTCTGTTCATATAAATAGATCATACTTCTGTAGCAAATCAAACTCCAATTTGGGCAAGTAATTGTTAAAAATTATTAAAGGTAATAGATTTCTAGTTGTTTTATAGTTGCTATTCCACCTCAACGGCTAGTGTACGCAATATGGCAACAAATAACACTGCATGTATTTGCAGTTTTCTGACAAAGTTCCATAACAATTTAAGAATGCCAGGTTTGAAGGGACCTCAGTGATCATTTGGTTCAATCTTTCCTAGCAAAAGCAGAGTGTAGAAAAGATGGCCCAGCACCCTGTCCAGCTGAATCTCATAAGAGTCCAGGATGGGAAATCTGTCACTTCCCAGGGGAGATTATTTCAATGCCTGACTGTTCTTATTGTGAAAAGCCCATCTCTTGTTACCAAAGTCACAAAATCTCTATTGACCTAAATTTGCATCAAATTATGATGCCTAATTACTATATTCTCAAACAAGAAACTCAGATTGCATATTGTCATGATTTAAACCCAAACCAACAACTAAATACCATGCAGATGTTTGCCCACTCCCCACACCCCAGTGCAATGGGAAAGATTATCAGAAAAAGAGTAGAACTCATGGGTTGAGATATGAACAGTTTAATTGGAAATTACAGTAAGTTACAATAGTGATATTAATAATACTAATGATAATAGTAACAGTAATGAAAAAGGAGAGAAAGAGAGAGAGAGGAATAAAACCCAAGAGAAACAAGTGAGGGACAATAAACTTGTCATCACCCACTGACCCAGTTCCCCAGTTGCTGGGAGCAAATGGCTCCCAGCCAGCTCCCCTGAGTTTATAGACTGAGTCTGATGGTATTCAGGGAATACCATTTTGGCTGGTTGGGGTCACCTGCTGTAGCTGTGCTCCCTCACAGGTGCACCTCCTCACTGGCAGAGCCTAGGAAGCTGAAAAGCCCTTGACTTAAGGTAAGCACCTCTTTGCAGCAACTAAAACATCAGTGTGTTACTAACATTATTCTCATTCTAGATTCAAACGCTGCACTGTAGTAGCTAAGCAGAAAATTAACTGTATCCAAGCCTAAACCAGGACACATGAAAAATAATTAGGAAAATTAGAGAAGAAACCTAATCTAGTTCATGCAAAATATAAACCAACTGCTTACTGGTTTGAAATATTATTTTTCTGTAAGAATTTCTCTTTAGCTTACCATTATACTCTACGTCACAATGTATCAGTCTCTCCTCTCTCTCCAATTTTTTGAGGACCTGTGTATGACTTCTCCCTAATTAGGGTAGCTATGGATGACTGATGTAGGCATTGATTACAATTGGGGTGGAAAAAGTGGCAAAAGGTTATGATGATTAAAGAGAGGATACAAGACCTGAGGCAGGCAAGATACAGTGAAGCCTGAGTACTGAATCTTCATCTCTTGGTATAGTTTTGAAGATGTGAAAAGGTTAATCTCATTCTTGAAGAACTTGCACAACATTAACAGAGACATCAGTCAGAGGGACTGATCAAAAACCCTATAGGTAAATTATACGATTCTTCTGCATCAGTTCTAAAATTGTGAATAACATATTATATTAGAAGAAGGTGGGAGCTTGGGGGTGGGAAAGCAAAGCAAAAGAATTATGTAAATGAAAGCTTCTGAGAAAATGCAGAGACAGATTCTTGCATATGTAATTGTGAAGTCTTTGAAAAAAATTTCTCTCTGCTGTAGGCAACAACAACTTTTCCCTTCATGAGAACAAGCTCTATCTTGGAATAATACTCAGAATCTTTTGTTTCCAGTACAGCCTACCTCCCTGTGGGGTAACATCAAATCTAGAAGACTCAGTGAGTGGAGTTTCCATGGAATTGCTTCTGCAAAGAAAAGATCTTTTTGACTTCATAGAAAATACTGCCAGTTTGTGACTGTGAGTCACAGGAGATGGGGTGAAAATTATTTTTTTTCTATATTGCCTGTACTTTTGCTAATATCCTGTCACACTGCAGTTCTGATAAATAGTTCCTTGACTCATTGCTGTCTTTGAAACTCTTACTCTGTCGAGATTTACCACTGCAAACTTGTATTGAGACTCACTCACCCTTATCATCTCTTAGTGTGCCATGTTCTTTTATTTCCTTCCTTCTATGGTTTCATAATGATCTGCCTTTTGTGTGAGATTCTTACTTGGAATCACAGAACCGCAGAATGGTTGAGGGTGGAATGGATCTCTGGGGCTCATTTTACAACATCCCTGCTCGAATTAGATCATGTAAAGCCAGTTGCCTAGGACCATATCCAGATGGCTTTTGAATATCTCCAGGCATGCAGATTCCGTAATTCTGGACAACCTGAGTCAGTGCTCAGTTCCTGTCACAGGAAAAAAAGTGTTTTCCAAAGTTTAAAGGGAACCTCCTGTGTTTCAGATTCTGCCTGTTGTCTTCACTGGATTCTCTCTAATCACGGAATCATAGAATCACAGAATGGGTTGGGTTAGAAGCGTCCTCAGAATCACCTAGCTCCAATGCCTCTGCCAGGGGCTGGGGCACCTTTTATTAGACCACACTGCTCAGAGCACCATCACTACATCCATGATTCCTGTACTGAGGAGTCCAGAACAGTACTCCAGGTGTGGCCACACCGGGGATGAGTACAGGGGGAGGACCATCTCCCCCTTCCTGCTGGCATCACTCTACCTGATGCAGCCCAGGTCAACATTAACCTCTTTTTTTCTACAAGGACACATTGTTTACTCATGACCACGAGGACCCCTGGGTCCTTTTCTACAAAGCTTTCCAGCTGGTTGACCCCCAGCATGTGCTGGTGCCTGAGCATCTTCCTTCCCAGGTGCAAGACTGCACTTTCCTAGGTTCAGCTTCATGAGGTTCCTGTCAGCCCATTTCTCCAGTCTGATGAGGTCCCTCAGCACTCCTCAGAGTTGTATATCATCAGCGATCTTGCTGAGGGTCCACTCTGTCCCATCATCCAAATCACTGACCAAGACAGACAGTATTACTCTTTTCCAGTATTACTCTTTTCCCATTACGCTGAATCTTGTAAAGAAAAAAGTGATATGAACTTGTTAAATCAAGTCAGAAAGAAAATGTCTTCACCAGAACTACATAAACTCTATCAGAGCTAAGAGTTCCTGAGGTATTACAAGTACTCTGAATAGCCATCCTGGGCCCCTCTCATTTGTGAGATGAGTTGAGCACACTACTCCACAGCTTGGAAAATCATATTCCATGGGCACATTTGTCACCCTGATGTTTTCAGCCTTCTCTTCTGTTTCACAGTTTCATGGTTTGGGTTTTTTCTCATGCTCGGGTGATGTAAACAGAGGCAATGTTTTCATAAATTCAAGGAGAGTTTTCATTCCCGTTCTTAGAAATATGGACAGCTGATGGACAGTTGTCTTGACCAATGAGATGGGGAAAGGTGTCAACCTTCTCCCCCAATCCCTGGCCTTTGTAGAAATACTACAAAATGGAGTCAGATCTTTTAAAATAAATAGTTCGTGCCTTCTCACCAAAGTGTGTGTCTGTGTGACAAACAGTGTCACACATTGGCAAAATCAGGCATAGCCTGAAGAGCACTGTTTTCTTCTGCACTGTCAACCTGTAATATTACTGCTATTCCACCAAACTGAAATACCAAGGGACAGTCTTGAGGGACTCATGATGCTGGCATTCAGTCTCTCATCAAGGAGGGATTTTTGTTGACAATTGTGTCCTTGTCCAACTTCTTAGCTGAGCAGAATTTAATTAAAACCTGTCTCCTGAGAACACTTAAACACTGTTCAAATAATCCTCAACTTGCAGACAGCACTAAGGGAGCTTTACTCCCTGCCCTTGCCCACTCTGCATTCCCATGTCCTTTGACTTTGCTGCAGCTGTATATCTGCATAAACTTATCCCTTCAGATTAGGTCTCACAGTTTCCTCTCTGATAATAAATAGAGCCCATGGAAAGACCGTAAAGCTTGATCTTACCTTTAATTTGGTACATAATTTAATTTGATATTAGGATGAACTCTTAGTTGCATAAATAAATATTGCCATTGCATATATCATAATTGTTCCCTTGTTAATGATGCTGCTGCTGATTGTCAAAAATTTGGTAGATGTCCTTCTCCAGATGTGCTACTTGAATAGCCATTTAGGATAATTTCCTCTGCTTCATAGTTTTTACAGTTTTCACCCCTGTTAACACTGGGCATTTTATGGAGTACAAATACGTAAGAACTTACTCCATTTTAATTGTTTTTGAAAAAAAAATGTTTCTTTACAAATACTGCATGAAAGAAAGTGTCATCAGCAGTATACTGTTGTCTCTTTTGTATTTGGTCAGGACTGAAATGGTGGTAGCTGTCATTGAAAACAAATTTGCCAATTTTCAGCTGCAGTGGTCTAATGAGTGCTTAAAGGATAACTTATGAGAGAGTTAAAGAAAGGGAGAACTTGCATTCAAGAAGGGTGATTAGTGTTGTGGGTTCCTGTGAAGCGTTAACTTGACAGCCATGTTCAAGTTAACAATATTTTTGTTCTCTCATCCCTACTGAGAGTATTGTTTCAAAAAGGGTCATCAGTTTGCAAATCTGGCATCTACTTACATTGTTTAAAAATCTTACAAGACTCCCATTAGAATAATGGGTCCTGACATATATTTCCTAATTTGCTGTATGATATAACTACTGTGGACAACTATAATCATACTCAAATTGCTGCTTTCAAAAGAGGTTTTTAAAAATTGCTCTATTGATCTGAGATGTAAACTACATCTGTGATGGTATAAACAATATGTCCTGTGGGACGACAACATTCATATTTTATTACTAACTTCTTGCATAGCCTCCTACATGAGCTGTGGAATGTAAAAACAACCTTCATTGAAGCAGAGGAGGAAAAACAAAAAGTGGGTATATAAATAACTTCTGAGAAATATTTAGCAATTTCAAGATTGCATAAGCTGCCTTTCTGCTTAAGATGTTGGTTTTTAAACTGCAGGTTTGCTGCCCTGCATAGAATTTAAAGGATGCTCATTGCCAAATCAAAACCTGGTCAGACATTTTCAAGAAAATCAGATTACTCGGTTTGAAGGAGCACATTTGTCATGTGACATCACACTGTCTATTTTTAGAGAATGCTTTCTCGTGAACATCCATATGCCATTGTTTTAAACAAACAGAAGAAACTGAGAGGGAACATGGACAGAAGTTTCTGGCCATCTCTTTGCAGCAGTGCACAGGCTCAATGCAATATATCTAATGCATCTGGTAAAATATGCTACGCAGCTGAAGGCAAAATGACTTGAAGGAGAGAGCCAGAGTTCATAAATTAATTGCCGTTTCCTCTCCACTGGCTATATTGAAGGCAGGCACCTATTTCAAAGGTCAGTCCAAAATGTCCAATCAATTTTCTCTTCATGGCAATGGGAATGATGGCCACAGATCATATTCCATGGCACCCACACTAGTGACTGGAGCACTGGATGAGGAAGCAGTGACTTGAATATTTGGGTTTATTCTTGCTGAAAGAGTTATGCCAAGATATTGAGAAAAGGCCTAACCAGTAAAACAGAGAAGTGTCCATCCTTTCCAAGAAGGCTAGGCTGCTGTGGCCTCTGGGCAGCAAGAGGCTGTTCTCAAGCTGAAAAGAAGCCTAACTTCACCTTGTGGTTTCAGCATTAAGGGTAGGGGAGGAGGACAAGGAAACAATCTGAAGTTTGTCTATCCTTTTAGGTCTTGTTTTTGCCTTTTACTCAGAGATACTATAATCTGAGAGGTGGGGAAGCTTCATATGGAACCTCATTTCCAGTGAGCTATGCTAATTTGCAGGAAAATTGCACTACATTGGGGGAAGAAGAAAGGAGCTGTACAAGGCTAGATAAGACTAGTTTCAGTTCATGTAAGAGCCTGCAACTTTGTAGATTCTAAACTGCGAATTTATGTTGAATGTGCAACAAGGAGAACACAAATATGTAAAAAGAAAACCGAATGTATCCCCAAGGGGCATTTCTAATGGAAAAGTATTGCTTGATTGTGTGTTTCATTTCACTTTAACTAATTAATAGCAGTGGATGCCTCATTTGAAAGTAAAGATGAGGACAAGTGATACATGAGCCTGATGAACATGATGCCCTTATAGAGAGATAGACAGCCCTTCTCCCCATACACTCCAGCACTTCTGTGCACTGTTGCCAGAAAATACCCCAGTGATTCCTGACAACTCCATGGGTTATAGAAATACATCAGAGGGAAGAAGAAAGATGTTTTGGACATGACAGAGACATTTTCTTCCAGACTGCACCTCTGCCTTTAAATCAGCAAAGTGCATAGTGCCTGTAAATTGCAGTGTCTTAAGTTCCCAGTAACCTCAAGGGACTGCATAGCTAGAATCAGGTCCTAAATGTGTATATAAATGTATCTTAGGCTAAAAGAGCATCTGCTTAAATGTACTCCTGTTATGTACTTGTTTACCATAAAAACATGCAAAAAATTTACAGAGTCATGTCACTGCTCTGGGCTGCTCAGAAAACAGACTGTAGTTCGTGTTTTTGAAGAACATAGACAAAAAGTTTGTGAGTATATGTGGATGCAAGCCTGACATTTTAAAAAGTAACTACAATTGTTTTTTTCTAGATCTGCTGTTGTTGTGTTAGTTTTGTTTGTAAGTATTCCATCTCTAGGCATAGGTTCTGGCTCCATTATGCAGTATCATTATGACACAGAAAAGGAACCTAACATTATCCTCATAGGGATATGGATTCATCATATGCCTCTGGGAATATTATAAGGAATGTTTCAGCTAGGCAGAAAGCAAAAGAGTGTGTCATGAAAGAAAGTGAGTCACCACCAACAAATGCGTGAGCACCAGCGATGCACAGTGATACTGCTGAAGGAAGCTGTTGGAGGTGTTCTGAGCCATCAGGCTGGAAAAGCTGATTTCTCATATTATCTTATTAAGATAAAATGTGACTGCAAGAGCAAATACAAAGCAGACACTAGAAACTACTAGCTGAGTGACTAGGTGACTCAACTATTTGTGGGCTCTGTGGAATAGGGCCCTGCTAGCCTGCAGAGCACACAAATGCAGAACAGGATAAAAGCAGTACAAATGCAGACTACTCAACCCTTGGGCTCCTCTGACAGTGAAGTCAGTACATTCCAGCTGCTGACAGTCCAGATGATCTGAGCTGCTCAGTGGCACAAGAAAATAATGTTGCCTGCCTCCAGTGTTCTTACTGCAAGCTTGCAGTAGTCCAAGAGACAGAAAACTAAATCAAATTGACTCTATTTAATCTCCAATAGTCTGCAACAAATGTCCACAGAAAAGCAAATTATTTTGGATTTCAAAAAGGCATCCAAAAGTTTTGGAAGAGTAAGTGATTGATAAAACCCACAAAAAGTTATGAACTTAGAGTTACAAGAAATCTTCAATGTTAAATTTGAATTGTAGGTGCAAATCAGGCAAGCCCCAGAAGCAGGTCTTAGTGACTTAAGATTTTACTTTTTCTCAGACAGAGGTTTCCATCCTACTGGATTCTACTGCAATTCCATTCAAAATAATTACAGTAATCTAAATCACCCAGATAACATTAAATTATTTCAACAAATATTTTATCTCAGGGCGTGGTGTCAAGAGCTTGCCCAAGAAACACTTGCTATATATGGAAACTGAGTTGATAAAATAAAAGCTACCTTATCCTTCCAGAATCCAGATCCAAAATAAGGACATATCAAGCTTTCAGAGAAAATTTTGTGCCTTTTTTTTTTTCCCAGAAGAGAGAACTTGCACTTGCATTTTTCTGTGTCTCCTTATAAAAGACACCATAATTTTGTCTGGAATACTCCCTGCAGCCCTTCCTCTCCCAGCCTCAAAATTTCAAAATTGAGGAAATCACCCAGCATAGAAAAAAATGTCATTATTCAAATGTCTAATGATTAACAAAGTAGTGAAGGTTTGAAAATCTGGGTAATTTCAGGAGTGGTTGGTAGTATTCTCTTTGTCTAAGCAACGACGTAGACATGAGGCGCTGTTTGAAAGATGATTAAATTGGGTTTTACCTTGCCCCAAAGCATCACAGATGTGCAAGACTGAAAGGTCATCTGAGTCCTTTCCTTCATTACAGGATCAAGTCTAATCAGATTTAATAATCTCTCACTAATGCTTGTCTTCCCCATTTTTTTGAAAGAACTTCAATAAGAGGGATTCCACAGCCTTCCTAAGCAACCTGAATGGAGCTACTTTCACGGTTATATTTTCCTGTTATTGCACCTTGGCCTTTTCATCCGCAGATTAAACTGCTTCAACCTTGTCACTTCAGTGGAATTGAGAACTGACAACTTTTAAATATTTGAAAAATATTATCCTGGCCCCCTTTTCTACACTAACTTATTTTCTTCAGTTATCTTCCAAGGATTTTGGGCTTTCTTAGACACCAGTCATTCTTTTTGGTTCTTCTCTGCACCTTCTCTCAATTTGTAACTGTCTTTTCTACAAGTGTGCAGCGCAAGGATAAATACAAAAGTACAGCTGAGATATTCCCAGTGACAAGTAGAGCAGAATAATTTCCTCCCATGCCGTATACATCATTCCTGTTAATTCACCTCAAAATAGGACTGCCTTTTCTGCAACAACATATTGTTAAGTCAGATGCAATTATGGCTAACTGCCATACAGCCATCTAACCAGCCAATAACTATTTTGCATCTGCATGTTTAATTTTCTTTCCTGGTGGGAGTAATTTATCCTTGCTGTTATCACTTTAATGACAAATTCTATTTGATTAATTTCAGCAAATTTCTCAAGTACATTTTGAATTTTTACTATGTCACCCAAAATTCTTACAACTTCCAGCAAGCTGTCTTCCATGAATTTGCAAATATCCTCCCTTCTGTTATCTGAGATATTAGTAAAAATAGTGAAGATCACATCTAGGGGATTTCTTGCATACGTCTTGAAAGGATTTATGAAACTATTCTCACATTACCATAAATTTTTGTAAAAATCTCTGTCATTCCTGATTGTAAAGAAAAAGCCGTATTTGCTTGCATTAATTTGAATCTTGTACTACCATAGACTCAAACAATAGTTCTGGAAAGTATAAACTTAGCTGTTCACCTTAGAGAGGTGCCAAATATGAAGTTTCATGACAATTTAATATAAACGTCAATTTTCACTGATGATCAACATTGTAGAATAAAGCTAATACAATTGTAATTTCTCTTGGAATGTAAAATACTGAGGGAACTGCATGGCAACAGCTAATTGCTCTTATTGAGTGTTATGAAGTGATTCCTCACCTAAATGCCAAATTCTCCTAGTTTTGCTATGAAAAATTTTAAAGTAATTTGATAGTTTTTACACACTAAAAGTAGAATAAATATTTGCACAAAATTTCTCAGTATTTTTCCTATCTGCTCCATCATTGCTAAGATCCACACATAAAAGTTTTGTTGAGAAACATACTCCACTGTTAATGGGATGATGAAATTGGTCATAATTACAAGGTAGGACAGAACTGTGGATTAATTTTAAGTTAAGGGATATCTTTTTCACTGCTTTCAGTTGGCTTTAGTTCAGGCAGTAACACTAAAGTTTGAAATCTGAGTACAGGTAATTAGTAGCAGTTGTAAAATTGAGTACCTACTTAGCAATAATTTAAATGTTATTTACATAGGAATTTATCTAAGAGATTTATCTGTGGGTGATAGCATAATAGATCTACTAACTGGAAATTTAGCATTCATATAATTATTTATTTTTAGGCTATAAATCATTGTAATGTAGTGATGCTTGAACAGGAAATAAATTTACAACATAAAGGGGTATTTCACCAAGGATATAGAACTTTTTTTAAGCCAACTTCCTTGTATTGACTCATGATCATAAAGGCAGTGGAGTTAAGATTGAGACTGAATGTGCCTGTAGAATTTGAATGAGAACACAGATGACTGTTTAGGTGATTTCAAAATTGAAATATCATGGAAGAACGAAGGAAAAGAGGAAGGCAGGAAGACAGGGAGGGAGGGAGGGAGGGAAGGAGGAAGGAAGGAAGACAGACAGGCAGACTAGAAGTGTCTGGAAAACCAGAAAATCTGTAATTCTTTAATTGTGCTGAATAGATCAGTAAATACACCAAATTGTTACTATAGTATCTTGTTACTGTTATCACCCAGTACTAAAAACTCAGTACTTCCGCTATGAGAAAAAAAGAAAAACAGTAAGCAGCAGTAAATAGGAAGTACTAGGCTCTGTGTGTGCAGGAAGCTCTGGAGATTCTCAGTTCTCCCAATTTCACCTACAGATGACAGGGCATGTGAACACACCATCACAAGGAGGTCCAGTATAGCATATAGGACAAACAGCTGCCTTTGAGAAAAATGTTATTAAATATGGCATGAAATTCAACAATGCAATTTGTAAAGTGACACATTTAGACAGTTGTGGGAGTTTTTGTTACTAATAAGAATCTCAACATCGGAAAAACATGGGGGAGGAGGAGAATCAGATCATGTCTGACACTCTCAGAGGGCTGTGAACAGTATGATGGAAAGGCAAGTGTGTACTGAAGCTCAAATCATGTAACTCCTATTAATGTCTCTGCAAAAAGTCCTGGAGATAGTTCATATAGAATAAGTGCATGAGATGCTGGTTGAAGACAAAATAATTTTAGCTGAAAAATAAGCAAGCAGAAAAAGCCAGTGCAAAAATCAAAGGGGGACAAGAGACCAGATTATTGTGGTTTAACTTAAAAAACTAACAGGAAAGGGATATCAATGCAGGTAAATTTTGCCAATAGAGAGAAACTCCCCAAAGAAAAACCAAACAAAATCAATTCTACTAGAAGAACCAGATTATCTCAACAGTCCACTAATATAGCTAGCTTGGAAATCCAAATCAGTTTGGCTGGATGGCCAAGTACAAAGAGTGGTGGCGAAAGGAGTAAAACCCAGCTGGCAGCCAGTGACAAGTGGGGTTCCCTAGGGCTCAGTACTGGGGCTTAGTTCCATTTAAGATCTTAACTAATCAACTGAATGAAGGGCTCAAGTGCACCTTCAGTCAGTTTGCAGATGACTGAGCTGGGCCAGCCTACTGGTCTGCTGAAGGGCAGGAAGGCTCTGCAGAGTGATTTGGACAGGCTGGATCAGTGAGCCGAGGGCAACTAAATGAGGCTCACAAGGCAAAGTGCTAAGTCCTGCCCTTGGGTCACAACAACCCCATGCCATGTTCCAGGCTGTGGCCCAGTGGAAAAGGACCTGGGTGTGCTGGTTGGCAGCCATCTGAACACGGTCCAGCATGTGCCCAGGTGGCCAGGAAGGGCAGTGGCATCCTGGCCTGTATCAGAAATAGCCAGGACCAGGTGAGGGAGTGGCCCCCTGTACTTGGCACTGGAGAGGCCGCAGCTTGAATCCTGTGTCCAGTTTTGGGCCCCTCACTACAAGAAGGACGTTGAGGCGCTGCAGCATGTCCAGAGAAGGGCAACGAAGCTGCTGAACAGTCTGGACCACAAGTCTGATGAGAAGCAGTGGAGGGAGCTGGGTATGTTTGTGTTAGAGAAAACGGGGCTGAAGGTAGAATTTATCTTTCTTCAAGTCCCTGAAAGGAGTCTGTAGCTAGGTCAGGGTTCATTCTCTCCTCCAAGGTAACAAGTGACAGGACAAGATGAAATGGCTTCGAGTTGCATCATAAGAGGTTCAGATTGGCTGTTGGAAAAAGATTCTTCATCATAAGAATTATGCAGTACTGGGAAAGGCTATCCAGGGAAGTGGCTGTGTTACCATCCCCGGATGTATTTAAAATACGTGTTGCTTAAGGGACGTGGTTTAGTGGGGGACTTGGCAGTGTTAACAGCTGGTCTCAATGATCTTAAGGGTCTTTTCCAATGTAAATGATTCTATGATTCTAAGAAAAGTCAAGAATGGGTTTCTGAAATAGTCCTTCAGTGAAATTATGAGGCAAAATATTACACCTATTTTTAAAAAAGATTTCAATTAATTTTATGTAAGTGTTAGATGGCATGATTGCCTATAGCAGCAGCGTTGGAGTTGGGGAGCTCATATATGGTGCCAATAGAAAACCCTGAACATTCAATTACAGGAGCTAATCACACTGGAAAATACCACTTCATTCACAACAACTAAAGCTGAGCAACTGGGAGAATATTTTGTTTCTATAAAACATTTATCAAGGATGCAAATCAAAGTAGTCTGTAGTTCAGAGCTCTTCTTTGTATGATCACTGAATCTCCTGAATTGTGCTTCCAGTCTACCTAGCAGTTTGTTTAAGAGAATAAGACCAACTTAACCTGAAACAAGTGACCAGCTGGAACAAAACTTACGATTAGCTTATCATTTGGAACAAAGTCATTTATTCATACTTATGTTTAAAATTTGTTACTGAAGTAAGTAATATATTTTAGAAACAACAAAATGACTC
The DNA here is from genome assembly GCA_013397315.1 of Donacobius atricapilla. NCBI lineage: Eukaryota > Metazoa > Chordata > Aves > Passeriformes > Mimidae > Donacobius > Donacobius atricapilla. Next base: position 42,724 of record WBMY01000221.1, on the reverse strand, counting down.
AGTTGCATGGAATTTCAAAGTAAACTTTAAAATCTGTTGTCATTTTAAAAAGGATTTTGTTATTTCACCTACTAAACTATCTACAGTTGCTAGTTATAAACCTGAGGTTTAAAAAATCATGTTTTCCAATGGCTGGATGCAGGATGTACTTTATTTGTATTGACTTTCACATCAGGAAACCATGTTGATGAAAAGTTTCTTTTGCTAATAACAATATTTCAGATTGAATAATAAATTATAAGGAAAAAAACCCCTCACCTTAAAAGCTTTTCATAGAAGATAGTTAATGAATATAGCACAGCATAAATCTCACTGTTCTCCAGCAGCACTTACATACATGATCTGTTGAGCTGGCAGCTCACCAGCAGGTTTATGTACGTAACCTGTACATCTATAGATGTACCACTACCCTCACAAACAGAGGGACAAAGGGAATGTCAATATCCTTAATTGATTGAATGGGTTTTATGCTACTAAATTGGAGCCAATCTTACACAGAAGCTACCAAGAAGTAGTTTTTGATATGTTCTACTTAACTGTGACACATTCCAGCCTTCCCTCCTGGAATGTTCCTATAAAACGTGCAGTGGGTGTGCTGGCTCTGTGAACCCTTGCAGGCATGCCAGCTGAAAGCACCATGGTAACCACGCTGGAGAGTGGCTCTGACATTTAGGAAAAGGCAGCTGGGAGACAGACACTGCAAGATAGTCATGGAAACACTCAGCCAGGTCTTCCTCCATTAGTTACTTGGGAGGAAAGTTTTTCCTGGAAACACAGGAGATAAAGTGGCAAACTGACAGTTATTTCATGGAGCTACTAAGAATTTCAGGAAAAAGTAGGCAGTAAAACCCTGCATGATTATTTGATAGTGGGAAAAAGAAGAATTTTGTAATGCAAAAGAGAAACAAGTCATGGCTGCACTCTGAGAGAAGAAATAAAGCAATATGACAAAAAGTGCTAAATGGAAAGGATGGGAAGATTTCTTTTGAGAATGGGATAAAGTGAGGAGACACAGGAAATCATCCAGAAAAGCTCTTTTTAGCACATGGTCCACAGCTTCTCTAAGAAAAAACCAAATGATTTCAAAGGGAACTTCAGATGTGTGATCAAGCCACTGCAACAGATTATCATCAGTTGCTTTCACACAGAGTAGAACAAGTACTCCTCTCATTTTGATCAGACACACATCACATTAGGACTGGCAGGTGTACAGATCTCATCTTGGTGGCTAAATGTATTGGTAAAGATTAGCCATGATAATGTACTGAATGCGTGTGAAGCGGGTACTTACAGCTGAAAAAACTGAATGCTTGCCTCTTAAAAGAATGTTCCTGTTCCTTCAGGATGTATATTACATATTCTCTATTGCCTGTTGGTGCTGGCCACTTCGCATCTGTTTTGGGTACTTGGAAAGCAAGTAAGATACAGATTAAACAGGCAATGTGCTAGCCTTTCTCTGTTCACATCACCACAGCCCTACTGTAAAGCTAGCTTTCAAGAAAATACATTTGAATAATAATAATAATAACCATTAGGTTGTAATTTTTCACTGACTAGAACTCCAGCCATAAATATTTGCTTTCCTGAAAAACAACAGGAAAAAATATAACAGAGATTGATCATACTGTGCTGTGTATATGAAAAATGGTCAAAACATGTACAAGCAGGCAAAAAATCCACTCTGTTCTGAAACAGGAGAAAATAATTTATTAATCATTGACCCACTATTTGTAAACACCTCAGCAACAATTTTTTTTTTTCAGTTTTTCCCTTTCAGTTACTCACGCAGGGTAACAAAAAATTAGGTATTTGTTATTGTGGTCTTTTTTATGCCACTAACGCAGTAAAAATAATTTCAATCAGTCTATAGCCATACACTCAAGCCCTGAATTGGCTCCTTACACAGCTAGGGAAATATCAGAAGTCGGGAAATGAATTTCCAAGTCCTTACATGTACATTATTCTATTCAACACATTATCCCTCTCTTTGCTTTTGCATTTTTAATATCCTAATTTTCTTAACTACCCTTTGAAAACATCTCTTGTTAACACAGTTTTCATCAGATAAAGTGCACTGACAGAGGAGCCACTGACGGAGGGAGAACAGCTTAGGTTTCAAGTGCAGCATCCATGATAAAGGATGAAAGAAGACAAGTCAATTGTTTCTGTGGCTCCTAAACAGGATCAATGCCAGGCAATATCAGATCAAGCCACCATTTACTCTTATAAAGAAAGCTCTTGGAAGAGAGCAGAAAGAGGCCACCACACCTTGTATATAGAGTTTGTTGCAAGCACAACTGTTGAAGCATAGCAGGAACCAGCTAAATATGTATGCAGAGGGACCTGGCTTCTCACAAAAAAGGACTTGTGCACTTTTCACAGCTGGAAGAGATGCTCAGAACTGAAGTTCTGTGATTCTGGCATTCAAATGATTGAGGGAACAGTTCAAGTGATAAATCTAGTGGCAAATGCTGATTATTCCAAGACAGAAATGCCAATGGGTTTCCCTAGTTTCTCCAATTGAAAAGATTTTTATTTTTTTTTTTTTGTGGGAAAAGAAGTTATAACATTTGAATATGAAATTCTATAGTACAGCACAAAATTTTGAGTTATGTTTGTTTACAGTAATTTGCAGTGATTTAACATTCAAAATTTAGAAACTGCAACAGCATGTGCTGCCCCTCCTATGCCTTCTTCAACTAAGTCAAGCGCACTTGCGACGTGCCAAGCTGACATCACTCCCTGAGCTTGTGAAGGCTGTGGCTTCCCAGAATCACAGAATATGCTGAGCTGGAAGGGACCCATCAGGATCATTGAGACCAACGCCTGGCACTGTGCAGGACACCTCAAGAATCACACCATGTGCCTGAGAGTGTTGTCCAGATGCTTCTTGAATTCAGACAGGCTTGGTGATGTGACTGCTTCCCTGAGGAGCCTGTTCCAGACCTCAGGGGCAGCTGAGCCTAGAGGAAGGCTTTGTGCTTTCCAGAGAGAAGCTACATTCCACAATCCCCTCCTGCTCAGGATTCTTCACTGTACCCTTTATCTTCCTTCTCTCACAGGCTTGTCCAACCCCACCCTTTCGGGGACTGCTTTAATGCTTATGGATTAAAGAACATTACATGGAAAATCTACCTAGAAGGCTTGGCTATCTATTAAATTAATGAGATACAGTAAGATCAGGAATAGCTTCAAATTTGTGAGTAAACTGCACAGAATTATTTATTAGGTATTATCAAACTGTGCATACTGAGATAAGTGGGGTTTGAATTCATCAGGAAAAAATCAAAACCTATTATAAATACAGCAGAATAGCCTTTGAGTAAAAATGTCAGTAAGGAAGTCCTAAACTAATTGGATGGAGCAGATAATTAAATACGGCCTTCTATAAATGTAAGCAATATGAGAATTATTTGCTGGGCTCTAAACCTCACAAACCCACAGATCATTTTGATATGGAGATGATGACCTCAAAGTAATCAATCATCTGTATATTTGGTAAGCAAGTGGTCCCCAAGAACATAACCTTCCTACTGCAGCATAGATTGAATGCACTGTAAATGATAAATCATACAGTAGTATGTGCATAAGGATACTTTTATGATCACTTTGAAGAGCAAAGAGGCTTAACCAGAGGCTGTAGTCAGCTGTGAGATATTCAAAATTTGCTTTGTCCATTTGACTTTAGTATATTCCCAAAAACAGCACTCCTAAAAAAGCTTTTCATTTCCAAATGCATTTACCTAACGGGAAGTTTCTACATCTTTCTGACCCTTGAACAAACCTTGGCATAACAGCAGTTCCACACTATACAAATGTTTCACACTTAGACTTCTGTGCTTCAGAAACCAACCTTGCATTTGAAAAATCTGGATGATGCTCTGAAAAAGTTGCTGTGCGTTTTGTGAAAGTGGTTTTCTTTGTTTATAGCATTAGAAGACTGGAAGGAGGAAAGAACAGTCTTATCTGAGTTTCTCACCAGGAAACTTTGGCAAATTGATCACTTTAATATCAATTGAAATAAAAATGCTGTAATTTAGCAGTGATGGGACAAATAGGAATATCAACATGCAGTTCTTCACATCTGTCCTACAAACACCCAACCCTGAAAATTTCATAAATTTGGAGTCCAATTCTCTTACTTCCTCCCCCAAAATCCCTTGAAAAGTTTTCCACTCACTTTATCCTGAAAATATTACTGAATAAAAGCTAAATAAATTTCACTTTGCTGCTAAGAGCTTTCTACTGCTCAAAGATCAGATTTCTTCATTGAAAAGAAAGCTTCTTGTAAACAGACTTCTGAACCATATCATTTAATATGAATTCAAAATCCCAAAATATACTGAATAGACATCTTCTTTGTGTTGAATAACATGCTTTGTGCTGTTGATTCAGGATATCTGATATCTTATCTGAGATATCTTAAAAGGAATTTCTTGATAGCCAGAAATACCAGCATGTGGCTTTTCACCTGAGGACACTTTGTCCCTTTGATGGAAACAGAAGGACAACTATATAATTTCTGCTGTGGAATCATAAGCTTTCCAAAAACAGTAACAGTGTAATAGCCTTTTTAATTAGTGATCCTGTGAATTTGTTGATGAAAGACTGGAAGCATGAGTGGCTGTGTGATCTGGGGGTTAAAAGTACATGTAATGAGCTGTCATGCAAAAAGAGGTATGACAAGCATAGGTCTACTAAAAAAGAAAGGACCCTCTGCAAACTAATTTTATGACTTAATAATAGAAAGTATCTTATTTTCATTTCTTATGCTGCACCTTTTATTGAAGGAACCCACACAACCCCAGGGCATAGGCTTTTCTGTATTACCCACAACTGATAGAGCACATCAGTTATGATTATACCTGGTAAATACAAAGCCCAAAATGATGTATTTGGCAGGAGGTCATAAAAAGACTAGATCTTCTCATGAAGTTAAGCCAATACTGCCATGGTAGTTACTTTGCAATGAAAAAAAATTGAACGTAATTTGGTATGCATCATCTCCCCAGAACACAGTTTTATCAAACTACTGAAAGCAGAAGGTTTCATCAACTCTTGGCCTGGGCTCTCTTGGAGACATTTCAGTCTGGTCTGGCAGAACTGTCCATTAAAGCAGTTGGTTCAGCAGGCAGCTCCTGGATCCCACTTCCAGCAGGCTCCTGCTGGTGCATCCCACTCTCCCACACAGGCTGACTGTCAGAATTTGGCTCACAAAATGGCTCATCTATCATGCTGCACCCTGGGAGGTGATGGCCCTGGCCCAGACCCCTGCCCTTCCCTCCTGACTCCCTTTGCTTTGCTCCTGGAGCTGTCTCACAGGGAGCATGCACCATGCCCACACAAACTCACACAGCCTCTCCTCTGCTGTAGCTGCAGGGCAGGGAGCAGCACCTGCATGCCCGACCTTGTCTCTGCTCCCAGCAGATGGCTGCTGAACAGACAGACAGGGTGAGGATGAGGGGAAAAAACTCAAATTTTCCACTGTATCTGGACTGAACTAGTGGGTAGCAGAAGCAGCAGACATTTTACAGGATAAGCAGAGCTAGCTACTAGTGTTTAAACCATTCTGTTGAGCCACATCTGAGACAGTGTAATGCTCCCTTTTTAAGCTGAGTGAAAAGCAAAATACACCCATGCATTGTTATGGATATAAGCAACAACACAATTTTTCATAAACTTTGTGAGCAGCGACTTTGAAATGGAATCTCCTCAGTATTGAAATATGATAGAACATTTGAAATTAAAATCTCAGCTCTCGTTTGGGCAAGAAAGAAAATTGCATTTTCTCAGTACCACTGAAAACAGAGGCCATTTTAACTTCTGAGCCAAACTACAGGCATGAATGTAATCACATTCATGTAATTTGATATAATCGCAGCACATTTATAAGACTTGGGGTGGCAAACTCAGCTTTTAAAATAACAACTTTTGTCTGTGTAGCAACAGTAATAGGAACAATAAACTAGGGGAATATCTCCAGGAGGCTGTTGAATCTGACATAAAAGCACAACAATTTCAGGTTTAACAAGATTAGTTTAACTAGTTCAACAGGGGAGCTAAACAAAGAAATCATTACATTTAGGCATTGTTACTGAAGGAAGTATTGGCGTAAGCGCCAAAAGAGCATTATCACTATACATTACTACTGAGAAACAACAGATATTAAAAATTACCTGGAAACACCATAATTAATAATCCTGATGGAATGAGTTGTGTGTGTGTCAGCAGTGTGCCTTTGCAGTCAGGAAGACAAACACTGTCCTGGGCTACCTCAGCAAGAGTGGAGCCAGCAGGATGAGGGAAGTGACTTTTTCCCTCTACTGCACACCAGTGAGGTGACACGGAGAACATATGGGCCAGTTTTGATTTCCTCCTGAACCCAGTATGAGATGGATACTTACAAGCTAACGGCCGCTGAGATGGTCTGGGGGCTAGAGTACATCATGTATGAGGAGAGGCTGAGGGACCTGAGTTTGCTGCAGCTTAAGCTGAGAGGGAACTTAGCTGAAGTCTACTGCACTGTAAAGGCAATCTACAGAGCAGTGCACAAAGAAAGGGTGAGAAGCAATGGCCAGAAGTTGCAATAAGACATATTGAAGGTGAGTAAAAGAAAAAGAATGTTTTCAAAATAACAGTGGAACACATTGACCAAACTGTAGCATCTCCTTCTCTGGAGATTTTCAATACTTTCCCTGTTTTAGCTTTGAAGTTCGTTCTGATTTGAGCTGAGACTGGAATCACATGATCTCCAAGGGCCCCTTCAAACCTCAATTATACTGTGATTCTATGATTCATGATGCTTCTCCCCAGACAAAAAAGAAATACTATTCAGATTCTTCTTGGAAATAATAAAAATGTTCTTTGAATACCTGGAGACCTATCAGTTTATATCAAAATTACCCCTTCCTCAAGCTCAGAGTTGCCAATATTTGTAAGGCAATTGTTGTGTAACACCATATCACATAATAAATGGCAGCACAGGCTGAACATAACACTCCTACATGGTGAGACAAAGAACAATGATCTGACTATGGTATTCATTTACATAGAACATTCAACTTTTAAAAAAGTTTAAAACCCTAGGCTTTGCTAATTCCTGGAAGACTGTTTAGAATCTCTTGCTTTTAACAAATTTCAGCTGTGGTTTTTTTCCCCTAAAGCGCAGAACTTGTTTGTTGTGAACAAGAACCAAAATCCCAAGAGTGAAACCCAACAGACAGACATTTCACTGGGGAAAAAAAAAATCTTTTTTTGTTGTATCACTTGCCAGTTTTACATGCGAATTTTTAGACTTGGGCCTTTGACAGACTACTATCAACCAGCCATGTTTAAAAAATCCCCAAACATCAGAACCAAAAAATAGCATTATATCATTCCTTCTGTCAAAAGCAATGCAGATAAGCAAAGCATAAAAACCCCTGATCTTTCACCTCGATGATAGAAAGTAACTGAAGCTCATATTAATGGCTTTATGCTTTGAAGTAATATGTAACTAAACTTAGTGGTACAGTTACATATTGTCTAAATGAGCTTTGCTTGTCAATCAGTATGTAACTGATTTAAGGAAATCAACTTTCCACAGTACACCAGGTTTTTCTGCAACAAAAAATGGTTGGATTCACTTTTTGCCATTTGACACCATTTGAAAATATTCACGATATTTTTAAAATTTTCTATTACTGCTTTAATGAAAACTACAATCAAGAGTTGTCAAAATACAGTAATTTTTACAAATAGGCTAGCTTCAGGATTTCCTTATTCCAGAAAGAAATGGATGCATCTGTAACAAGAACTTGCACCTTCCAGTTCTTTAGCATTGTATTTGTTTATGCAAATATATTCAAAGTCAGGACAAAAAAGATTAAATTAAAGCTAGCAAATACAGGTTGTGTTCATGGCTTGAAACAGAGCTCTTAGAAGTATTACAAAATGTTTCTAGTAGCATTTATGACCTCATTATACATTTATGCAAGAGTCAAACCTGATGATGATTCACATTAATTTCCAGCATGTGAAATTGCCTTGCTATGAAAATTCACCTTCAGAAAATGGATGATTTTACCAAATAAAACTCTCTAGTTTCATTGTACTTTCACTTCACAGCACCATCCCAGTAAAGGAGTATATTGACCCACTGTGGCTAATGTATCTATTTCTTATTTGATATAGAGAATTATGTTGCTGAAACTCAGGTTAATTTATGAAGCCAGCTGGACTTCTCTTACCCATGGTGGATTTAGACTCTATGGTTTCAGGATCCTCAGGCCCATTCAAAACACTTCATTAGCACATCGGATCTAATTTTTCACTTTCAATGAAATTTTTCACTTTCAGTCTTTCAGTGAGCAGGATATAAGACAGTAGAATTTAACTGGTGTCTGAGGAAAAAATGTACTGGCAAAGCACAGTTCATCCATTCAGAAGTGTGCATGTTGATCTGGGCCTCACAAACTTAAGCCTGTGCTAGGTACAGTGCTTATACATCTAGTAGCTGATATTGCTTGCCTCAGGAATAAAATACTTTAAGTTATTTTAAATGAAGGAGGTCAAAACCGATATGCTTGTCTCTAGACATCTGTGCCTCCAAAGCACAATGTTAAAAATCTGTATTTTTTTTTTCACATTCAGGAAGGCTGTCTTTTTATTAGTGAAAGCTGGGTTTGTGTATTCCACCTTCTGCCATGAACCAATTACCTGGTATTCCAGCAAAGCATCCCATAATACTCAGCTCGCAAACAGTTGCTAGCCCCAAGCTCCGAGTGCCTGACTTACATGCAGCCTTCCCCAAAAGCTCCAAATATGCACTTTGAGCACACATGCAGTCAGCTGTTTAGGAATGCTGGGGCACACAGATGGTGAGGCAGAGTGCCCCAGAGGCCGCAGGAGCGGGGCAGGATGCATCTTGGGCAGGTGACTGCAGGAGCAGAAGGATGCTAGGCAGAGCTCAGAGTGCTAAGCCGGGCTCTAGTACAGGTCTGAACGGGGAGAAAGGCTTTGCCAGCTGGGGGGTCACTAGAGCAAAGCGTTTGAATTGAGATGATTATGCACAGGTATCTCACACGTTAAGGGAGAGAAATAACAGGTGCGGATCATCTGACATGCCAAGTCTGTGCTACTTTCCATGACCTCCGGATGCTACAGCAGCTGCACAGTGCATGGGTGCTCTGTGCAGTATAGGGAAGAGTTATATCCTCTGATATGCTAAACAAACCCCATTTGCTATCTTTTAAAGATTGCCTCTGGTCACCAGGAATCTAGGAGCTTTATCCCTGCAGTCCTCTAAGATATTAAAAAACAGATCTACTTTGAACATGAAATACTGTATTGATTGATCTTATGCTTGAATTTTGCACTACAATCTGTGTAAGTGGGAGTTTTCATTATAAATCTCATTTTGAAGGGTTTATGACTAGCCTGTTTCAATTCTCTCTAGGCTTAAAACTTGTTACATATGTTTTACACTAGAGGATAAAAACTGTCTTGAAAATGAGAAAGAGAGTGAGAGAAATAAAAAGAATGGTGTAATTTTCCTTAACTACAGGAACATATTTTGAATCAGATTTATGAAAGACTGAAATTTGACAGTCCTTATTTTTCATAGTTTGGTATTTTTGAAACAGTAACTTAAGCAGTTTAAAATGTAAGCGCCTACACACATTAGTAAGAACTCACTTCCTACATGTTGGGCAAAAGACACCCAGGACAAGATTACCTTTTCAGTAATACTGAATGCACTTGACTTACACACAAGAACATAAGAGGCTAATTGTGAATTTTGCATTGTTCTTCTTTAATGAGGCAATGGTCATGAAGAATTTCAGGGCATAGCTTTCTTACCCATGCAAATGAGGGAGACAAAGTGACTGAGTTTTCAGGAGAGTCAGGGTGGGACTTGGAAAGGATGCTCAAGTGCTCTCAAGCACACGGTAGAAGTTCATGGATAGGTTCTTTCCCACATAATATGCTGTGCCTTGTTGCAGCCTTTCTGGTTGCTTTTCAGATTTGCTAGAGCAATAATGTTGAGATGGTTTATGAGCACCTAACAATTTACTGGCCCAGCCTTCATCAAATCAGTCAGGTCTCAGATAGAGGTTTTAAGGATGAGGACTTTCTCTTTCCAAAAGTAATAAATGTAATCTATTACTAAGTAGATTAAAATACTAATCTAAATAGATGAAATACTCTCCTGTTGTAAAGCTCTTGTATTTTTCAGATTCCATTTCATACACTTTAACAACTGTTCAGGCATATGCTAAGTGGTATACAGACACATGAGACTCTTTAGAAAATGAACATGTAAATATCAAAGTGAAATAAGTTATTCAATAGACACTTTTGCTTACCTGTATATGACCAGTCAATCTCTTCAATCAATTTCCTCTGTTGTCTATAGTATCCATACACCAAATCTGCAAAATAGTAATGGTTTACAATATTAAAACCAGAAGCCTAACAGGACTTGAAGTGTTGATGTCACACCCCCCTCCAACAAGATAATCACTGTTTTAATTAATGAGGAATAATTTACTTTGTCCTTATCTTGGATCTCAAATGATAAGTACTGGTTAAACAGAATCTAAATATCATTAATATTGTAGCATATTAAGAACTCAAGCAAAGCAAACAGAAGATTTTCAATCCTTCCTTCCTCCCTCCCTTCCTTCCTTCCTTCCTTCCTTCCTTCCTTCCTTCCTTCCTTCCTTCCCTCCTTCCTTCCTTTTCCGTCTCACAACCATTCCTCCTCTTTTAAAATTAATACAGCTCTCCCACAAAGAAATCCCATAGTGTGATGTCCTTTGAAAGAGGCATTTTAGATAATCAGGATGTCAATGACCGTTAAACTTTTGCTTCAGTGTGGTCATGACTTTACCTGTTTTCTGTAATTTTGTACTGTTGATACAAGATAAATGATAATGAATGAAATTTTCTAAAATATCATTTCACTGTGTTCTATCATTGGCATAATTATAGATAAAGTATTAATTGTATGTCTATAAATTTGATGGAGAGAAGTTAGATACTAGTTAATTTTAAATGATGTTATATTTTTCTAGAGAGAAATATCTAACTGTATAAATGCTCATTGACTAATCTGACTATTGAATAACCTTCACTGCTATTCTTTTTATTCCAGTCCTAGGGAAATTCTAGCAACACAGTGATACGAGCAAATAGAGATTATGCCCCCTAATAATTACTAAAGCATGTAAATTGCAGATACATGTTTTTTGAGACCATCATTTCAAGAGCCATAATGTTAACCGATCTCATTACTGTTCTATAAAAGTACAATACAACTTATCTAGGATATATTTGCCCTCGAGCATGTTGAACATATATATGGATTGCATCCTTGAGAAAATGCCACAGAATTCTGCTCAGACTCTGCAATAAATAATTTAATGAAACAGTGTCATAACATCCATTTCTTTTTCTTTCATGCAGAAATGTAGTACTGATTACAGGATGTTAAATCATTATTGCTATTTGCAAGTTTACACATTTGTATGTCTTACGGTGACTTTCTGCTATCTATCTGAAGTCCATGTTTTATTAATTTCACCAGACTTCTACCTCCTCCATGTGATGTGATTAATATTTTTCTCTTCTCCTCCCTCCCTGCCAAACTATCCCTTGTAACAATTCACAACATTCACTCCTGACTAAGATCAAACCTCACAGGTAAGTCAGGGCAGTGGAAAAGGACTCACACAGCTTTCTTTTCCATAATTAATTGAAGGAGCAGGCACAATGCACATTGACTTGGAAATGTGGTTGAGTGTAAGTTGTGATTCACAGCTGTAAGTTGATGTCTCCAGTTTCCTCCTTTATCCAATGTCCTCCTAACTGTTACTTCCTGCAGTCCACAATCAGTGGAGCAGCCACATGCAAACTAAGCAGGGCCTGGGCATGACAGCCTCCCACTACTTTTTAAATTTCACAGGGAGTTCTGATGAACAAAGAGTGATAATTTCAATGAATAAGAAAAAAAGGGGCAAGGTTCACTTTATTTGGTGCATTACACACTTATAGACCCAGTAAATCCTACAGAAAGTCTTTAAAGATTCCAGGTGGTGTCAGGAGTTGATACATCTTCCTTCCTCTGTTATTTGCCAGCTGTGTATACACAGCCCCTCCACAGCACACTCACAGCCATGAACCTTCTTGCATTTGCAGGGACTCTCAGTGGTTTTGGTCTTGTCTCTTTACACTTTAAATATGTGGCAAAACTGGGGAAGAAAAGCAAATTTCATCTGCGAAATGACTGAAGATTCACAGCTAGCAGGAGCAGTGGAGAAAAGTGCTGTGTGAGTGTGAGGTTGAGCCATGCAGCAATTGTTCCTTTGAGCTGCTGGTGTAAATTGCCCTGGGAAACACAACCATGCATTCTATTGCTGAGTTAACTGTCAGTGTTAAACAGCTAACAATGTAGAGACCAGATGGAAGGAAATTGTTTTATTTTTTTAGTTTTATTTTATTTAAAGCTAACAAATCACCATCCCTTTTGCTGATATATGACAGCAGGTACTTCTATTTAAATACTGTATTTAATTCCTTGCATTTAATTTAAATGAAGATGGGAAGAACATCTTCACAAGAAAAAAAGAGGGCAAAACGGATGTCAAGTTTTCAAGTTTATGGTTTTATACGTAAATCTATGATGCTGATTGAGCTTGATCAGCTTGACAGTCTGCATGACTCCTGTGACACTGACTGATGTCTCCAGCCAGTGCCTAAAATAGTTTGAATTTTATTGGATGAGGTGTTGCTTTATGAAGCAAAACCCCTAAATATTCTTTTTTGTTTCCAGGAAATGATTGAACACGTTTCCATAAATTGTTGATTTATTCACAGAACAGGGCAGCTTGGTTTTGGGATCACATTTTAAACAGTTTTATGGTTATCTTTCTGCTTCTATTAAGGAGACTTGCAAGATATCATTAACTGCTTTTCTCACCTCCTTTTACTACCCTCCTTCAAAGTCAAATATTTCTGTCTGAGGCTGTAAGATTTGTTTCTTTTTATATTCTGTCAAAATAGTATGTGCCCCAGTGCCCAAGGCCCATGAAATCAGAAATAATGGTGGCAAATGCTCCCCTGCTATTCATGGGTAGCAGGACTGACTGATTTGTGACTGACCCTGTCTCATGTTCAGTCACAAGGTCACAGAGAGAACATGATCTCTGGTTAAAGCATAGTGTTAGGAGTAATAAAATCTTGTAGATACTTTTTTCAGCTTAAACACTATGAATAACAAGATTTTCTTCTTTCTGACATGAGTCTGATATTCCTTTTGTACTTACTGGCCCCTGTTGAGTTTCTTTTGATTTAGGGCTGTGAATGAAACAGGCTAATCCTCAATATGTGTATGCATTTCTAAAGGTGAAAAATTATTAGCTTTAATGATTAACAGAAAGAATTGTCCGTGAGAAGGATGTCTGTTGATTTGACAGTGTGTGCCAGAAAAAAAGACCTGGAGAAGAGGAAATGGGACCTTAAACCTCTGAATTCTCTTGGGGAAATTCCTCTCAGAGATGCTGAGGCAACAAGCTTCAAGTATTCACCAGAGGTCCCTCTCCTAAGCCTTGGTATAAAAGGGCTTGCTAATGACAGTGCCCAAGAGTCTGGGGATGCTACAATCAGTGTGCTGCTTTGCTACAAAGGATACAAGCTCAGGCATAATCTGGGACTGACATTTATACCGGGATACTGTAATTTTACCCTTTATGTCCTTTGTGACCCAGCAGTTTCAAGACATACCAGCTGCCAGACTGAAGAGGAAAAAGGGACAACCTCCTTCTGGTTTTACCTTTACTCAGCCTGAAGTTGTGAGTTGCACCTACATTGGAGCTGGTATTTATGAGATTCTGGCACCCGAATGACTTATTTATGGGAACTAGGACACATCAAGTAATGTCAGCATTAGTGAGATCTACAAATAAGACACTGGTGTTCTGCATGTACAGTATGGGTAGACATTATGAACTATGCATTTAGATTTCAAACATGATTTGGTCCTGGAATACACAGTCCGTTCAATATTTTCCTCCTAAAATCTAACTGGAGAGCAAAGTGGATAGATTCTAAAGTCATAAGCATTCATCTGGTATAAGTGGATAATGGAAATGTAATATAGTCATGCATAAAGGCTTTGTTGGTATTAAAATTCCGGTTTACATGGGGAAGATACAGTGCATGGTTCTTAGGCCAAGGAAGTGCACAGGAGCTCTCAAAATACCAGCAAGGATGAGCAATCACTGAAAACTGTGATAATCTTCTCATTGAGGAACACAGAAGCTCTTGTTGGAAGCAAATTGTGTCTCATGAGAGCTCAGCTATGCATACTGGTATTACTGATTGCAGAAGTGGGAAGCTACGAATACCAGAGGATTACACAGGTTTGGAAATGATTTAAAAATCTGTGATGGAGAAATCCACAAACACCTCCTAAACACAATGACACTGCTGTTGGCTCACTAAGCCTATTGATGAAATTGGGAGGATTATACTGGGGAATTCTTATTGCATATTTGCCTTCCTTTAATCCACTTGCCTTATCAGTTGGTATTGGTTATTATCAGAGACAGGTTATCAGGCAAGTGTCTTATTTGTAGATTAAGATACACATATCTTCACTGGAGAATAATTAGGAATTGCAGAACAAACTGAAATGGTACAGTCATAGCAAAGCTTAGACAGGGTAGCTAAAAGAGAATCTGTTCATGGCTAGTGGCTAAGAAGTGGGACACCAGACAAAATTGCTGCGAAGAAGTCAAAAAGAGAAAGACAAACTGCAAAAATGGCATAATAATAATTTTTTTTTTTTTAAACAGAAGCTACATTTAATTAACAAAAGAGATGCTTGGAGCTTGTCAAATATGTAAAGAATACAATTAAATAGATTGGATAGAGTTTCATTATACAGGTTATGCTTCTGAGAACATTAAACAGAGGTAAAACTGCAAAATCACATCTGATGATAAATGGATTGCTTCTTCCACAATTTTAATTTACTTGTTTTAGCCTCTTTCATTGACAGGAAGGTCACAGAATCCACTTCCATATCTTTCATCAATCTTATGATGGTGTAGCCTCATTGCCTCAACTAAAGTAACTCTATACTGACAGTGGAAATGAAAAGATTTAGAGCACAACCTGGTATCAGTCTTGAAGTTTTAAAATACAATAGCTAACTACAAATCCCTTTAACAGAATGATCTACATTTGCCTGACTAAGGTCTCCCTCTTCTCCTGAATGTATTTCATTCTGTAATGCCATCTGTAAAATTTCTAACAATAAAAATACTTTAATAACCCATCTCAACCATTTCATATATTCCTTTTCCCTGAACGTCAAAGTGTCTGGCTTCTGTCAAGACCTGTCTGAGAACTCTCACACCCTTAGTGAATTTTAAAAATCCTTTTTTACCCAAAGTTTCATCTGTGTAGGCTTATTTCAGGCTTTGGTACATGACTGGGTATATATAAAGAGAGTCAGTCCCCTCCATCACACTTGAGTGTAGGCTGCTCATGCCATTACACATTGACAAGTGAGACTTTTCCTCCACTAAATATAAAGCCAAAATAAAACTCTTCTTACAATTTTGTCATTGTTGTGTTTATTTGCTAACACAAATTGTGCTTAAGTTAAAAAAAATTAGAAGAAAAAGTAGAAGAAAAAGATTGACAGTTTTAAATTTAAAGTAGCTATTATTAAGCACCAGATTATTAATAGGCAAGCTGCTCACTTCACCTGTCACAACTATTCAGTGAATAGTGCCATGAATTAAAAATATAATACCTATGGCATCAGCCAAGGTTTATAAATCACATTTAATCATGATTTTACAATGCATTTGTATGTGTAAAAGTAACATGGACTCCAATTTCGGTTCTACTCCTCTGGGATTTTACATGCTGAGGTTTAGAGTGGCCCTGAAATTCCTAAGCAGCTGGTGGAAATTGGGAGGGATACTCTAGGGTATGGTTCAAGATGGTTAAATTATGGGCTGCCACCTTTACTCTGACTACAGGCAAAGTAGTAGGAAATGCTAGATGTTAAGTGTTTCCTTCCACTTGGGAAGGAAATGGGTTCACCCAAATGGTCTGATCGAGTTCACACAGCCAGAGCCCGTGAAGCCCTTGGGCTAAACACAAAAATTTATCAGTAATTTAAGGACCTGCAGAATGAGATTGCCCTGCAAAACTACAGGACTAGGCTGCTGCTGAAGCACCTGAATGTGTCCAAAGCTAAAACCAGGAGGGACTTAGGAAGACTTTAATTCCGCAAAAATGTTACACCATTGTCCCATGTATGAACTGAGGCAAGGTGGTATTTATGATAGAAATTGGAACTGATATTGAAAAAAAGCAGGTACCAAGAAGTGATTCCTAACACACACTCTTCTATAACTCTGTTGGTACCCAGATTCTTTTCCCCATGCTCAGAGAGACTTTTAACGCAGCACATGTAAATTCATGGAATCATACAAGTAAAAAGGAAATCCAGACCAGACATGAAAAAGCAAGAAATGAATCAAGTCAGGGAAACTATAGACATTTGATTTCAAAATTAATTTATTTCTTTTATAGCAATACCAGAGAAATAAGAAAGAGATAAAAACTACTGAACTTTGTTTAAACATAAATAGTAAAGGTAACATAATTTTATTTGCATAATCCTCTTCAGCATTCTTGGCATTCCAATAACTTAAATGATCCCAATTTCTAGCAAAATCATGTGTGAAGTACCATAATAAGTATAATTAGGAATGAAGAATATGTGTTTTGCTTCTTATATTTCACAATTAAGTGTAAAAATGTTCACAATTCCCTTTCCAGCAAATAAGAAACATTCCGATAAAAGGGCAATGAAAAATAAAACAAATTTAACTCCTATATCCAAAATCCCAGAGTTCACATTTAACTGGCTTTTGGAAAGCTGTGGCTTTTTTAAGATTACTATGTTTCTTCAGCACCTCTCTGTCTGTTAATATTAGCAGCTACCAACCAGTAAAGCTGTAAGTCTTTGGCAATATTTACCTAAAACTCTTGAGAGTAAATCTTACGCAAGTCACCTCAAAGGAGCATTTACTGAAATAAATTCTTTTTTAGCACAGTGGAGATTGTGAAGTCAAGCTGTTAGAAACTTTGTCTTTTGCAAAATATTTCAAAGGCCAAAACCATCTTGGGGATCTGAATGAACAGCCTTAGACTGGATCCTTTGAATATGAATGTTGATGGAAGGGCTATTGAGAGAAAGATACTCCTTACAGGAGGAAGTCTTTAATTGTTATATATTTTTCCTTTCCCATTTATTTGATGCTGGAATTACAAATGCTACTCAACCATTAACCCTCCAGTCATATTACAGTCTCAGTGAAATTATTTCTCAAAAACCATGGGGAAGAGAGAGGTTGCTCTGGATGATTTTCTTGTAAGTATTCAAATAAATCTAGGGATTATGCCACATACCTTTTATAAAACAATACTAATATCATTCCTTGAGGAAACTACACACCACAATATCAAGACTGAAAATTTCCAAATCTCATCATGAAAACCCAATAGCAACTACATATCTCTAAAAATATGTCTCTATTTCATTACAAATATATGAACGTAATGAAAACAAAACAAATAAAACCCATGCAAACCAATATACAACCTGCCATTTTTTGACAAATCCTAACAATTATATTATATATGTGCATCAGTATGTCCACATAAATGTTCATCTATAAGGATTTATCAAAAAGGAGTATATAAGTATATATACATTCACACACATGTTCTTCCTTATGATAATATCATGTTTTAAATCTCATGTTTACTCTTTTCCTTTAGCCATTTCCTTACTACAACTCATCACAGTAATGCATAATTTGTAAAAGAAAACAGTGTCCTGTGATTGTTAGAGACAACAGAGGAAAATGTGACAAACATTGGCACACTAGAAACACAAACCAAAGTCAAAACAAAGACACTTAAGTATGGGTTTGTGTTATGATTTTTAAATAACTTTCCTTTTTTACTAGAATGCAGCAAAATTATTAATACAGTGGCATAAGGGAGATCATAGAGAAAATAATCAGAATAATGCAATTACCCTAAAATTCATTCTTGATACTAAAATTCATACTTGATATTTAACAATACACTGAGTTGATAAAAAATCTATGCTGCCTTTTGCCCTACGGGTCCTTAGTTCCCCTCACCACGAGCAAAGGGCAGTACCTTCCTTCTGCCCCTGCAGATGCCCTGTACTTGCCTTTTGGGTGCTCTTAAGGAGCAATTGCCCCACAGACTGACCTCTTGCCAGTCTGAGGAAGAAGAACCTGTCTCCTGATATTCCTGGAGATTTAGAGCCAGTAGGATGCAGTGAAAAGGAGTGTCAGCAATAGCTCACACATGGTGCTTAGCAGTACGAATGTGTCTTTTAACCTATCCTGATAACTTTTAATTTTTAAAGGCTGTCTGAAAGATCATTACTTTTAAAAAGTAGAAATAGATGTTAGATATGAAAAAGACTCCAGGCTGATCCCTGCTATCCAGACTAAGAAATTCTCAGCAAACTCTAAGGCAGAATTTTAAGCATTCAGGAGACTTTCAGGGAAAGAAATCAAGTATCTGTAAGGTCAAGCATTTATTTCCCAGCATTTTCAGGACTTCAGTAACTTTGGACTTGAGTGTCTGTCTTTTGCTTAAGTGTCACTTTTCAGTCTGACTCCTGCTGTATAAAATTACAAAAGCCTTTGGAAAATCACTGTTGAATAAGCCAAACCATACCTGTTGACTCTAAGTACAGTCCAAGTAACTATCTCTAAGTGAGATTTCACCACAATATATTTGAAATGTATATTGAATTTAACCTCCATGGCACAACCTAAACCAGGAAAATACGGGAAAAAAGATGTACATGTCACATAGATCAGAAAAAAAAAAATTGGTGCACTCAGCCAGAATTTTTCCCAGATCTTTAAGCTTTGCTCAGATGTAGTGACAGTTGGATGGGGCTATTTGATAAGGGTCTGGCGCTCCTGGGTGGGGCTGAGGTTCCCATAATCCTCATCCAGGTCCTACAGCTACCAAGGACACACAGTCCCAAGTTTAATTAGTGTGGCTTCTGCTTTTGGTGGGATATCATTTCATCATTTCACTTCTGCTATTCCAGAAGTTAATTTCAAAAATTTAAAAGTCAATATGGACAGATTAAATGACATTGTTTTCGCTTCTTATTATTAATTTGAGAAGTCACATAAGAAAAAAAAAAAAAAAAGAAAGAGTCTCAAATAAAGGGGGATGTCTTGAAGTTCTGGAGCATGGTCTGGGCTTTCCTCTGTGTTTGCCAACTCCTGCACCATGCAGGCAGAGTGCCACACCACTGCTGTATTTTCATACAATCCAGGCACTGAGAGCTCATACTAGACTTTTTCTGACCAGCATGTTTTAAAAAGCAAATGCTCAGTATCTGGTCCCCTACTTCATCAAACACACACAAATATGGTGTATTGGTCTACAGAACAGTATTTTTACTTTCACAGATTGCTGAAAATGACATGGTGTGCTGATTGTTCGTGGATGTGATTGTTTATTGTAGCTAACTACAGCAATACTGACACTTGATTTTTTCCTTTTCTGATACAGATTTAATAAAAAAAAAAAGGGGGGGGGGAGATATCAAATAAAACAAGGTCAGGCAGGCCAATTTAAAATCTATTTTCTTCACATTTGCTTTCTTCACTTCATGGTTAATTCTTTTCAGTTACTTGGTATCTACTTCATAGTGACCATTTGATACAGTTTTATGGTTAAAGTCTGTCTCATGGTTTATGTAAGCCCAAGACAGTACAATGAAGTAAACAGGAATCTCATCCTAGTCCTGTACCAATCGCCTACAAAACTGGAAATTCAAAGACAATTTTGGAATTCAGATACTAATAATATTTGGAAATAGAGAGTGAGATGTTTTGATCTGATGTTTTGCATGATGCTTTCATCTTGGAGTGGGATGGTAAATCTTACTGGGAAGCAATTATAAGGCCCACATGAATGCAGACAGACCACAGTATCACTATACAGTGGCATACAGCCATCACCTATCCTCCTCCTAATGTCTACTTTATGCACATTTTAATTAACAGTAATTGCAGACAACGCAGATTTGTTGATTTCACAAAAACAAATCCACAAGATCATTTTGTTAGTTCATATTCTTTCAGTTCTAATGCCAGCTGAATTCTGTCAGGAGACATAAACTGAGTTAAGCAAGATTTGACCCAAAATCTGGAAATAATACCCACATAAGATGATAGAGACACGGTTTGAAAAATCACTATAAACATGAAATTTCACCTTTCTGCAATACCCATTCCCCCATATAATCCAACCCTTCGCTAAGGCAGTAAAAAGCATTTTCACAGGTCTCAGGTGGTGGTGGCACTCCATGAAAAGCCTTTATTTGTGCACTGAACCACAAAATGGAGGTTCTGACCTCTTGTTTCTTGCAATCCTACACTGAGCGTGTAGCACAGTTTGAACTGAGAATCCTATTGCAGAACTCCTCCTAGGCTCCCATTAGTTCAATACCACTGAAAGTTCATACTTGTGGCAGTCAGCTGTCAACACTCAACAATCAACTGAAAATTGACTGTGACTTTCTAATAGTGAGAAATTAAATATTTGAAATGACAATCTGGAAACCTGGGAATGTTACTGTAATTAATAGGCAAATTTGTATTACAAATTAAACACTGAAACATGAAGAAGTTAAAAGCATGTACCTAACTAGAAAAACATGCAATTACTCATGTACCATGATTGAACTATTTTTATAGCAAATTAATAAATTAATTAATTGCTCCATTAATTAACAGCAGCCAGAATCAGGAAAACATTATCTAAAAATACATGGTAAGTTAGTAGCATGAGCATGCTTGGCTCTTGCACTTAGGTTTCAACGCACTAAAGAGGCTCATGAATTTACACCAGGACTGATAAAGTCATTCCCTCATTGGGAATTCACCTGCTTAAACTCTTTGCTGGTTCAGATCTTAACTTCCAACAGAACTAAGTGGTTTTGGCTCTTTAGTGATGAAGAATTAGTACCAGAAGAGAATTTTAACCCTGAACTCCCACTGCAGGCTCCTCTAATCCTCAAAGCCCTTGATAAACACAGCCTGTCCTTGGTTTAGGTGTGGAGCAATAAAACCATGGGTAAAGGCATTAATTAGCAGCTTGTGAAGCATGTCTGCCTGTCCCCCTCTCTCTTATGAATATTTATATAAAGGTTTTATGGTACGGGGAAGAACTTCAATAGGCTGGATTCAGAGTGTCTGCTGTGAGTCCTCGGGCATGCAATTAGGGCGCTCTGTCCTAGGGCCATTTAGACACTTCTGCCATTGTGCTAGGGAGGAAGCCTGACTTACATATCAGGCCCAGAAATGCAGAGTTATGAATAGGGAATGGCCTGGAAGTTTATGCATAGCCTTAGAAGAAGCTCTCTCTCTCTGCCTATTTTCTTGTAAGTGCTTCAATTTAAGGCTGCAGGCCCAAACAGAGAAAATGGAATGCTAAAACTCACTTCTTAGAGTGAGCAAGGAAGGTTTAAACTTCTAGGAAATGGAGACTACTTTGGGGAAAATATAACTGCTGAGTGGAGGGGAACATACAGCTGGCTCTGAAAGAACAAATCTGAGTCCTAATAACAGATATACTATGTACATATATATAATATATAAAAATATAAATATATATTTTATATCTATAATATGTGGCTATGTCACAAAGGCTGGCAAAGAAAATCAAATTGAATTCCTAAGGGGGAGCAGGATGAAATAATCAGCACAATGTAAGAAACCACTATGACTTCAATGCCCACATTGAAGTAAAACTGATAAATGGCCCAGCAGGACAAAGCTTAGAGTAACACTGCTGGTGAAAATCTGAAAAGTACCCCTTGAACACAAACAAGCCAAAGCCTTTCTTCTAGTATGCACAGCAGACAGGTTACCCAGTGAACAGCAGATGAGTCATTAAAGAGTGAAGATGCCACCATAATCCAAATTGACAGTCAAGGGAAAGCATGGGTGGCGAAATAGTACACTGACACCTACCTTTAGTAATTAAATGCACAAGCTTTTTAAAGAGTTCCCCAAAATAAAAATATTTCCAGTTTAAACAGCAATGCAACATTTCTTCAAAATGCGTACTAACTCTTCAGAAAGGGAAATGATTATAAGATCCAAGAGGATATGGCAAAATGTTGTGGCGCACTGAGGTTTCATTTAATCAGATCAGGTAAGACAATGGTTTCAAGAAATTCAAAGAGCTGTAACAGGCAAGGAAAATGTGTAACAATGCCAAATTATGAATACCTTTGACAGAAGCAGCAGCAAAAAGTAATTGAAAAAGAAAACACTGAAAACTCCCCTACTTTTACTTTGTTGGTTTTCTAATTAACTTATCAGCAGATAGCAGAGACCAGGGCATCCCTGGACAGCTAAATCAAGTTCTTAATTCAATGTATAGCTGGAGTCCAAGCATAAATTTAGAAATATTTGCGAAATGGTGAAGAAAAAATATTATTGTCCCTTAAATCATCAGTGTGGCTTCATCTGGAAAACTGCATTCTGTACTAAACTTGCCTTCTTGAAAACAATTAAGCACAATAACATGGGTGAGAGGGAACATTGATGAAAGCAGCCATGGAAAAGTTCTAGATAAGAAGATGGAAAAAGTTAAGAATGCTTGTTTTGGAAAAAAAAAACAAATATAAAGAACAATGAATGTTGCTAAGATGAAGACTGGGAACTTTTGTTCCCATCTCTTTAGAAGAACAAGAACACCCGGGGGCATTAATGAGGAGGCTGAAAGTAAGAAAAGCAGTGAAAGGGTTCACTTTATTCACATCTGTCTAGGCAATTATGACTGCAAGAAACTGCTCAGGGTAACAGCTAAATGAAGACTGAAATAACTATAAGGATTATCAGGAATACTTGGTCTTATCACAATACATTTCAAAAGGTATCTTGCATCAGTGAGAAACATGAAAAAAAGATTGGGGACTATTTAACTTCTACCTACTGTATGATTTCATGCTCATTCTTCTGAAACATCTGTGCCAGCCTCTGTCACACAATACTGACTTCAGAGACGACCCAACATGGCTATTCCCACCATTTGCATACCGAGTGATCCATGGTGTTTGAAACAGTGGCAGTGTTTCGCCTAGATGAAATACAACTACTATTTAAACTTAAAACAAATAACACTTACTGTTCTGTAACAGACAGTTTACTTTTATATCCAGGTAAACAACGAAATTAAGAAGATGGCTGGAGAAAATTATATTACTGATTCTTCCCTTGCTTCAATTCACAGGTGTCCCTAGATGCTCTTTAGCAATGTGCCCCTTAGGTCTCTGAAATTCCACCACGGAGGCAAAACATGACGTGAAGTGACATACCAAATAAAAGGAAAAATCTCAGACCCATCAGTTGCAGCTACCTTATAGAACTGGGATCACATGGTGCTTACTTTTGTGTTGCAATCTTTGTTCAAAGAGCAAATGCTGGTTTTAGACAACACTGTTTTTCACTACCCATGAAAGAGAATAGGGTAGAGCAGATTTTGGCCTAACCAACATGGCAGAGTATACCCTTTATGCTGTGGGCAATAACATTTTCAAATACTCCACTTCTGTGATTCCTCACTGTACAGTTCAACCCAATTACTCTACAAAGTTTTTTTTAAAGTGGCTATTATTGTTAATATTGCTTTTTCCCCTGCACAGTTTCTAGAAATTCTGCTTTCTTAGAAATCCAATTGTGTTTGACACAGGGAACCAAGAGAATAGCCTGATCCGGGCATTGATGCCTACTTCCTCAGTAAAAACATCCGAGATACTCCCTAACAGTATACCTCTGTTCATGCTCTTATCTTTTGTTGCAACTTTTAAGGAAATCCATGCTGCTATTGTCTCCTCCCATGGAGAAAGAAAACTTAAATTTCCAGTAAAAATCCCATTACAGTGGTTAAGTGTTTTTCCTCTGCCTGGATGAGATTATGTTGTTGCTTACACTGTGATTGTCCACCAGTGGTCTTCTCTCTTACACCTTGAGCCACTACCACATTTCCTGTTACAGTTTTAACATCCAAACATCTCCCCTGGTGGACACGCACAGGGCAGGGTAGTTCTTATGAAAAGAATTCTGTGAATTTACAGCTCTTAAACTGGAGTACAGGTAAATACCAGGTGTCCTTGCTGTCTTGATTCAGAGCTCTGCATTGAAAGATCTGCCTCTTCCCATTGTAAAGCTGTTGGGTAATGCCATTTTCAAGGAAGGCCAAAAAATGTAGTTAAAGTGCTCTCCAAATGCAGCTTCATGCAACAATAAGGCAAATTTATTTAGCTAACATTGGTAACAGGAAAATGTTCAAGTAACACTTGATATATACTGCAAAAACACTTGCATGAATGATAGACACTGAACTGTTTATTTTCTTACATTATTGTATTTCCTATTTTTAAACTTGTCATCCTTCTCATCATCAAAAGCAAGCCATCTCTAATACAAATCTACCAATAATCTCTTGAAATATTTTGCAGCCAATTAATTAAGATGAGCAGAAGGATCTATTACTCTCACTAGCTGAAACAGATGAAGCTAAGTATTTTTTTTTCAAATTATTCAATCTTTCAAATTAAATCTCTGCTAAATAGCCAAATAAACATAGGTTGCTTAATGATACTTCTCCTAATATTTTTACTGTGATTTCATTTAAATGCAGGGGGAAAATCCCAAATGTTACATGATTTCTTTTGGTAAAGACAAAAGAGAAATATTGTTTTGATCACTTTATTCTTACCAGGGCTGTAAGCTGTACCACACAAAACCATTTTTTATGAGGTGGAGAGCTAGACTTGAATTCTTGTTATGTCCTCTGATGGCTGATGCACAACTCTGAATTCTCACATTTGCTCAAGCCCCTCTGTGCTGCCCACCAGGTGTGCTGGCCAGTTCTGCCCTGGCAGGACTCCCACCACAGCCAGGGAGTCAGCAAGGACAAGCACTGCTGAATTCCCATTCCTGAAGAAGCACAGTCTGAATTCACTCAGCTGCCCATGGCTGAAGGCAGGTAATGAGCCTGGATAGCTGTGGCATTTTCATGCTTCTACATGCCCAAGTAGAGCTTCTAAATTACTGCAGGGCTTTCTTTCCTTTGTTTCAAGGATGTATCCATTCTTCAGCTAACTGTTAAATTTTTATGCCCCTTTACAGATGAATGATGTATTTTGATTGTAGCAGGTGACCAGCATTCAGTTCTTTCACAGAGAAACCCTTACAAAACAAAGTCCAGCTCTGATTAAGTTGACTATCTGAATTCAAAGCATGTCTTGACGGCTTTCCATGAAAACAACTGATCCTTTTCATGGGCTAAGGCCATTGTAACTTCCTCTACACATTGAACAGATTACCATGGACACAAATTCAGACTCCTTCCATTCACACAAGGTCCCTGAAAATTTACATAAGTCTGCAGAGAAAACATGCAGCCGAGCTTTCAGTGACATGAATATTGTGATGAGAGTTTGAAACAACACATACTTTTTTCCCCTAAAATACAGTTTACAGTAAAAACCCTGCAAATTAGTTAAACAGCAAGGAAAAAAATATTTTGGATAACTGTTTAAAATTATTTTTTTAAATAAA
The DNA here is from genome assembly GCA_013397315.1 of Donacobius atricapilla. Classification (NCBI taxonomy): domain Eukaryota; kingdom Metazoa; phylum Chordata; class Aves; order Passeriformes; family Mimidae; genus Donacobius; species Donacobius atricapilla. Next base: position 17,006 of record WBMY01000221.1, on the reverse strand, counting down.
CAATCACTATCCAACTACCTTAGACTAAGCAGCTGCAAAATCTAAACAGTTTGGAAATATCCTATGTACATAAAAATGCTACTCTGTTATTCCATAATAGTGAACTTTTTATGTCAAAAAATTACTCTGCAAGTCATAGCAGTACATCTGTCAGACATAAACCAAAAAGAAGATTTAATACCTTCATTTGACCAAGAAGGTGTCCTCAATGCAGTCTGGCTTGGCTGATCTTGCCATAACTAGACTTACAAACATTCTGTTCTCCTCAGACCCGTTTTGTTTTGTTTTGTTTGTTTTTTGTTTGTTTTGTTTTGTTTAAAACACACCACTGAAATCAGTTTTGGTCTATAAGGCATCAGTGCAATTTTACTTTCAGGGACTCTGAAAGAGGAGAGGCCAGAAAAAGTCTCCCAAACAGTAGATTTACTGTAACTATGTTAATATATCATTATTAGGAATTTTTTAAAAAATATGTTGGGAAATTCAAGACTTTCAAATATGATACTGTGCACTTAAATGACAAGAATCCTTTCCAAAATGTTTCTCTGAAAAGCAGCAATACACCTGCTGGTTCCACATACCTCTTGAGGAGAAAATCACATCTTTATGAGGAATCTGGATTGGTCCTGTCAGGCTAGCCTTCTGGTCAAGGGTATGCTACAGCATGAAGGTCAATGTCTTACCTGAACAATCTTTTACTCCAAAGGCACTGAGGAAGGTACAGTGTGTCAAAAATTCTTCAGTGTATATTTCTGAGTTTATTGTCATCTAATCTTCAGTTTTCCACCCCTCTGAGTCCATCTAGGGCTAATTGACATCACGCCTTCCCTCCAAAAAACCCTCTCTCTGCTGGTTTCCAAACTATTTTCATCAGCTTCAGCTCGTAAAAAACTTTTTCTATGACTCTGCCATGCACAAGTGGAGGAATTTTCAATAATGAAATAAATATTTATTGGGAAATACATATTTTCCTCACAGAATCACACTGAGATTTTAAGTTGAACAATATTTTCATATTAAAGACCTTTCTATCTAACAGTACTCATGGGGTTTAATGAAAGAAAATGCTTTTCTTTATCTGGAGCCTATTTTTTTAGAGCCCATAAAGATAATTACAAACTGAAGAGATCTCTCTTTCCTATTTAAGGATAAAAATTTTACAGAGTTCATTCCTAGCTTCTTTGACAAGTCCTGAATACTTTTAAATCAGACTACCATGTAACAGTTTTAATTGTAAAGCTCCTTTTTGTCTCCCTGAGACACCCAAGCCTCTCCACAAGAAACTGTAGATCCATTAAAGAAATAGGAAGTGTTGCCACTGATTTTGATGAGATAAAGTTCAGGTATGATCTGAGAAAACAAAAAATTTATTAACTGTCTTAAATTCAAGTACCTTGAACCCAATTTCCACAAATGAACTGAAAGAAATTTTTCTCTTAGCCTATTCTCCTTTAAAGCAAAGCACCTCTTATGCTCTAAATTATCTGCCTGTCCCAATACAGGGTATAATAATGATTTCCAAACAATAAAATACATTTCTTAGTCAAGGAAAATAGGAAAATCAGTAAGAGCCATTGGTTATTCTGAGTAAATTGTTCAACTGTTTATTCTGTCTGTGAGAGGATTCTAGAATTCTTAAACTAACATAAATAACTATGCATGCATATATATGTACTAAGGTCTGTCTAGGGCTTCAATGGTAATCTTGAAGTTGTACCTTAAGTTCTACTCTGAAAATGAATCTGGAAAGAAATTGAGTATCTGAAAAGATGATCTTTCTTCAGTCCATAAATACCATATCACTAATAACAAATAAATTTCATATGTCCTCATAGCTTTCTGCAATTCAGCATTCAATACTTTACACAATATTCTCTGGTAGTATGTATCATTAACTTGTAACTTCAGTTTTACCATCACCTTCAAGGGACTTACATCAGAGTAACTGTTTCCATAAAAACGAAAATAGCTTTTCTGTGAAAAAGCATTATATAAATTATAAATGGTTTCATTTGTAGGAAATGCAAATTTTCCAAGATCCAAATTTTGATTATTTGAAATTATATATAATTTGTGATGAAGAGTACTGTCCCTTTCCAAAGCACAGGTTCCTGCGTAAGTATACCAAAGCAGAATAAGAAAGAAAATGAGAAACTTCCTCCACTCACCACCCACTCTAAGAGACTGGCATATGAAAGAAGCAGGAAGTAAATGCTCTCTAGAAAAGTAAGGCACATCTTTTGGGGGTGTGCTGGCTACATACAACTTGTGCAAGCAGTGCCTTTTTAAAGTTCTCAGGAGGCACATATTATAGGTAACTGAATTCAACAAGAAATAGATAACTGCATCAAAGTCTGCATCAGAAAAGAAGTTTTAATCTTCATCCCAAAGGAGCATCTTTGGTCCTTGAATGGTTAGAATATGTGGGTCAGCATTACCTCTCCTTTTTCTTGTACTCTGAGGCACAACACAGGAAAGGGCCCATTGCAGCATCAATCAAACACATCTTACAGCTGAGATTAGAAAGAAAAAATTAAGAATGGTCTAGCCTTCTACTGTAAATTCCAAATTTTATGTAAATGTATCGTGGCTTTCATAGGAGATTGCAGCATTATGAAAGGATTGTGGCTTTTTATAAATACCTGAACCAATTAACTTTTAAGGCCTACATCCAGAAGACCAGAGAGTGTGTATCTGCCCATTTTTATTTCTTCATTGGTAAAACTTACTGCTGGGTTGAAGATCAAAACAAAATCATCATACCTTTCCAAACCAGAGCACAAATGTTTCATCTCTCTTTCCAGAAAAAAATGAATCAAAACTATAGCACATATGTGAAGCTTAAAATACAAAAAAACCCAGAGCTTTTGGGAAAAAAAACCCCAGAAGTCTTCTGAAAGAAGTTCTTTGTTAGTTCAGAATAGAACCCAAAGTTCACTCTGCTGTCTTCTAATTTATTTTCCTTCTTATCTCCTTCCTTTCATTCCTAATTTTTCCTGTTAGGTTTGCATTATTTTGCAGCTCGTAAGTTTAAGCTGTCCCCTTAACCTTCCTGCCAACTTTTACTTCATATGCACCTATTTCCAGATTTCTAACGTTTTAATTGCTCTTAACAAGCTGTTCCCATAGAGCGACCACGCCAAGGGCAGCCTGGTGCAGGGGCCCATGCCGTCATGTGCTGCTGGGGCAGGCTCTTGTGTCACCGACGAACCAATGCTGGCAGTGGCCGAGGGATGGCTCAGCTGTCAAACCATTCAGAGCCCCTTCCTGGGGCCATCCTGGGAGCTGACCAGGAGCTTCCTTTTAAAGGCTACATTGATTTCTCTGGTCCACTCTTGGTGGCTTTCTCTGTCCCCTACTTGTGTGCATGCTCTGTATCAGGTGAGCACAAAAAGCCCGGATGTGGTAGAAATAAGCTTCTCAGCTCCTGTAAAAATGACAGCTAAGGGCAGGAGGTTGCCATCAAATTAACTCCCCAGGGAAAGCAAGCTGTCAGCAGTTAACTGAATGATGGATGAATTGTTCTCTGAAGCCACACGTAACTTACAAATAATTTCTGAAACATTTCCTTTTTCTTGTATCAAATCGAAGCTTTGCTTTTCACCTATATATTTGTGCCTCAGCCCACATCTCAGATTTGATTTACATCATTATCTTCCTAGTCCCCCGGGTCTCATATACATTTTGTAATTTACCTTTATCTTTATGGTTGTCTTTTCTCAGCATACTCCTCTTATACTGGTGATTTATAGTAGAGGCCTGTCATCATCAACAACATAACCTCCCTCATATCTAACCCACTTTTTTAATTGTCACACTCTTATTTTGTCAAGGCTTGTCATTATTAATTTTGTCATAACTTGATTAAGGGTGAAGGAATATCTTATCTATGCTGAATACAACTGCAAAATAACACTTTAACACAACTGGGAGGTTTTTTAGTAAACAGAGGAAATCCTATCAGTATTAATTCTGCCTACTATATAGATGTGCAATAATAGAGTTTAGAATATTAATATGGAGAAATCACATTCTGTGTTCTGCCTACTGCATGTTTCCTAGTTTGATGTCAACTAATTGCTAAATCAAGCAGTGATTAAAGGGTTGCATTTTAATTTATCCAGCAATGCCTGGCTTATTGCCAAAACAATGGGTTCACTGCTCTTATACAGGCAATATACTAGTACATTTATATTAGGATCAAGTTTTATTAGCTCACTAAAATGTGTCTGGTTTCTTAGGAACTCCATATCTGCACTCAAAGGCAATGACAATATAACTGTAGGGAAAAAAGGGTTTTTTATTTTATTGGTATCTTAATATCTACTTTTATGTTTATGGTTCTTGAGAGGCTGAATAGGTCATTTTCACGCAAACACCAGCTACTCCACTTTTTTGGCTGTTTGGCTTTTTTTGGCTATTTTTCTACATCAAAGAAAGCAGATGATCCTCTGCAATTGGAATCAATTCTCTTCTTGAAATTTAGCTTGCTAAACGGTCATTTGCAGCAGTTAACCTTTTTCTAATTTCTTTCTGAGCATTCAAGTCACTTAAATACAGGAGCAGCTCTAGTTGTTACCATATGTCCTGATTTTGGCTGGGTACAGTTAATTTTCTTCACAGTGGCTGGTATGGGGCTCTTTTTTGGATTTGTGCAGAACACACAGATAATACAGAGGTGCTTTTGTTGTTGCTGGGCAGGGCTTGCACAGAGCCAAGGCCTCTCCTGCTATTTGTACTGCCAGGCTTGTAAGGAAGGTGGGGGTGCATGGGATGTTGGAAGGAGACACAGTCAGAGCAGATGAACCCAGCTGACCAAAGGGATCTTCCAGACCCTATGACATCGTTCTCAGTATACACAGTGGAGACAAGAAGAAAGGAGGAATGTTCAGAGTGATGACATTTGTTTTCCCAAGTTACCATTATGTGTGCTGGAACCCTGCTCTAATGGGGAGAGCTCAACATTTGACCACCCATGGGAAAGGTGGGAAAAATTCCTTGTTTAGCCTTGCTTGTGAGTGGGGTGTTTGCTTTTCTTATTAATCTGTCTTTCTCGCAACCCATGAGTTATGTCACTTTTATCCTTCTGATTCTCTCCGTGATCCTGCTGATGGGGGAGTGAACAAGTGGGGCTTTGTGCTGATTGGGGTTAAACCACAACACCCCAATATTGCCCTGCTCTTAGAAACTTACTTGTTGTACAATGTACATCAGAAAATAGTAATGTCTAGTAGATGTACATCAAAAATGTTATAGACACACTTTAGAACTGAGCAGAAGTTTTTTTTTTTTACCAAGATTTGCACTAGTATGCCTTTTTCCCTGCCAATTTCTTTCTTTACTTGATTTTGTTTTACCATAGGTAATTACAGCTTGTTTCTCTTTCAATTTTTTTTCCACAGAGAACTAGGATACTCAGCACAACTATCATGAAACTCTGGCATGGAGGAAAAAGAATGGAGATTTTCTCTTTAGAGCTGTCAGTAGAACATCAGTTTTATTTTATACAGTGAATGCAACCCAGTCAAGCACATGTTCTTTCACGACTAGAACCTTGGCTGGATTCTTAAAATAGTACTCATTATAGTTATTGCATCAAAAAGAATTTAGAGTTGTTTTCTCCAGTTAAGGTAATTGTGAAATTTAGATGAAACTTATTTCTAAATACTGTTTCCCTGAAAAAACTTAAACTTAGAGAACTTACTGCCATGCCAGCCTGTCTGTTCCCTGTTGCACACTAAAACTCTTCCTAACATAGTCCTTACAAGTCCAAGGCTTTTAATTCTCCTTCAAATGTTTCTTCACAAAGAGTTACTACTAAAGGTAATACATCTGTACATTTTGGTGAAAACCAGCGGTCCCTGTTTAATCTGTAACATACACCTATGTCCTGTCCATAGAGGCAGCAGTGTGCCATGCTTAGGAGGAGTGAGTTTTACCCTCGCTGGGTAAAAATCCTGGGTCAGCATAATGTTCAAGGAGGCAGCATTAGCTTGGGATGTATTCATTATAAATGAGATATATTATTCCAGCCAAATTACCTTTCAGCCTAAGAACCCACATCTCTCTTTTGAAAACAATAAAGCTTCTCAGAGGTTTTTAGGTTACAAGGGGTCATTACAGCCTGAACAGCACAGTCAACACACACCTTTTAACAACTGTTAGAATAATTTACTTGTAATGTTGCCAACAAATCCACAGAACTTGAGCTGCATTGAGACTGTACTTTGTACAAATAGAATTTATATGATAATCTCAGATATGGATGCTTGCTACAAGCAGTGAGTGAGAATTACCCAGAATACGCTTTGCAGTACTCCCTCCTACCCTTAGAGAAGAACTCTTCATGCTTCTTAGTAGAGTAGGATTTTCTGAGGGGAATCTGGTTCACATCCAGATGTGGTGTTGAGAAAGAGAGGAAGAGGAGTGCATACAGTTCCCTATGAGGAGGGAGAAGAGAGGAGGGGCTGAAGGCCACCCTCAAAGGCCAAGGCAGTGTGGAAGTGTTAGCAAGGGGCCAGGGGGTGGTTTGTCTTCCTTCCACAAACCCATCACTGCTCCTCCTTCTTTTTCTCCCTCCCTTCTTCACTCCTTCCTTCCGGTTTCTCCCTTCCCTTTTATATTTTTCTTTTGCTGCTCATTTCCTTCATTTATTCTCTCAGTTTCTCTGGGATTTCTATGAACTCTAGAGTAAAGACTCTGGAAACTACCATTAAGTCTATTCCTCTTGTTAGTAGGAACCACCACTTTTCTTACTTGTTTTTCCCCTCATAAGTTATCATTTGCCAGAAGAAATCTGGAATGGTCCTTCAGTTCATTTTTTAACATATGCTATTTTTTAAAAAGAGAGAATACAAAGAAATGTAGGTTTTTATCCACTCCACCTGTGCAATTCAAAACTTTTGTCCATCTCACTACTTGGCCTTATGGTCACAACTTAGAAGTCAACATTTATTTCTGAAGTACAAGTTACAAATGGATACAGAGCATCACCTCCCTGAAGTCAGAATTGCAGACAGGAATATGTCATGACACTGCAGTGGGGAAACTGGCAGCATGCAGGGTGACCCATGAAGAGGCAGTATGGAGGGTATAAGAGTGAAAAGCTGTACCCATTCATTCAACACCAGGGACCGCCTAGAAAAAGTGTGTTGCAAGACCCTGTGGAACTGAAATGGCAGCTAATGGAAAATAGCTGCCGACAGCCACCCCCCCTATAACTTGGGCTCACAGGTTACCTTTGTAGCATGAAGAATGATGTATGAAAAAAAATGACACAGGATAAATAGTATCATTATTTTTATTATTGTCAAACATGACACATGGATCCAAGCTTTACTGACTGCTATACATGAGGAAAACCCACTTTTCAGTATGTTATGGCTGTACTACCACACTTCATATGTACGCTAAATTACAGCAATTAGATAAAATAACATCAGTGGTATCCCCATTTAGTATAATTATTCCTTTTGTGAGACGTTAGAACTTTGTTTACACAGCAAATGTCTACCTGATATTCCCACATTTCTCCATGCTGACATTCAGGGACCATGACGTACGAGATCTTGCCCATAGTTTCTGGGTAGCAGTGAGTCACACAGGGTGAGAACCCCCATTTAGCATTATGGTCAGAGACAATCCACCACAAGATAAATGTTCAGATCAGCTGTTTTGACTTATGCTTTCAGGTGTAAATGTTCATGCAGTCTCCCCTAAGCAAAGTCGTACACCATTAGGAAGGCTGATGCACAGGCTGAAAGGGCTCCCTTTTTCCCCCAAAGCAGCACACACCTCCAACTGCTCACACACCTGTGTGCACGCTGCACTGTCTGCACCTCATACGTAGTCAGTATTTTTGTTCCTGGACCAATGTCAGAAAGTATGGGTGTATCATCTCAGCTTTGCAGAAAGCAAACAAGCAAAGAAAGCATAATTACGTGCTCGAGTTGATACTGGCAGGTTCAGTTCCAAGGTCTCATGATTTTCCTATTGAACCATCAGGATACAGTAGGTCTCCAGGTGAATGCTCCTCACCTCAAAGTGCTACCTGGGGCTGACACAGCACGCAAGGGGCTGAGTCAGGGACTCTAGGGAATTGCAAATGGAGCTGCCTTCACACATCCCTTGTGTCCTCAGAGGCTGCAAAGGCTCCCTGCACCACTTCCTCAGAGTGGGACACTGCTCTACAACCCATGACTTTGAGCCAACCCTTTTACTCTTGAAAGAGGTTCAGAAATGTGAACATACTCCTGTTCACACAAAATACCTTTGAGTAAACTATTACTACCTTTACAGATGTAAAAGTAAAGACCCCTTCAATACCTTTTTGAAAACTGCTACTTGTACTGGAACAACTAGAAAGGATGAAAAATTGCTCCTTCACCAACTCAACTGCTTTTTATACTAATATGTGACTTTTTCTTAGCACTAACACCCATTTTCTCTGTCCTCTTATCTTCTCTTTCTGTATCTTATTTTATTTCTAAATTCCCTAGAGCAGGTGTGATATTCCTGCTCTGTGTTCATTTGGTACCTTATGCAACAAAACCCTGAGCACTGACAGATGCACGTATGTTGTCAATACATAAATAATAAATGGCAACAATCCCCTGATTATACAGCATCTCCACATGTCAGTTTAACCTGGGATCTCATTTTTGTATAAATATCCAACACATGTAAAAGCCCAGATAAAGGATTCATCTGTGAATGCAATGAAAGAAATACACTGTGTATTTTAAATGGCTGTATTTGCAATAACTGGTTATAAATTTCCTAAATGTTTGTAGAACTTCGGAAGTGTACTAGTACTGCATCAATAGGGACAGTGCTAACATTTAATCCCTCGGTGGAAAGCTTATGGACAATCAGAGAGAGATACCTTTCCCCCCTCAGTTTACTTGGATGTAACTTTATTTTGATATAAAACCATTACAATAATATTTGCTCCTTCAAGAAGCAACTTGTAGTATTTTTCACTTAATAAATAACCACAAGGGAGAATTTATTATGCACTTAATCAAAGTAAGTAATTTTTTTCTGAAGATGCCTCCAACAAGTGCATATTATATGCACATGACAGCACTACAGCAGCTTAAAAAGACCCTATACATCCTTAAAATCAGAGTCTTTTCAGAATGCATTTTTATTTTCCTAAAATGTTCTTATTTTCTCTCTTCTACACATTAATAACTGAAAGTTATTTGAGGAAGAGTAAAAAGTTTACGAGCAAATACCAGACTGCTTTATACCTCAGAATCTTATTAATGATCTCATTAAAAATTAAATAAGTTAGAGAAACAGTTTGGTGGATGGCATTGCTAAACCCACAACAAACATTAGTCCAGCACAGAAGATAGCTTCACATGTTTTGCTCTCAGAAAACACCACAGCAAAAATAAGGCTTCCATACTGCAGCTAGTTAGTTTCTCTGCAAAGTATTCACACTGTTAAACAGACAACAATAGGCTTTCAGATATATTTAACACCTTTTTTTTAATCAAATTTAAGTACCTGTGACATAACAAAGTCAGATTTTCATTAGGTTCACTCCTAGAGCTGTGTCAGAATGTAGCCTTGTAATTGCATAGGATTTAAAAAAAAAATGAACAAGACATGAAAGCAAAAATTATTCAATTAAGTCTTATCTTCACATGCAACTGCAGACCTCCTAGGACTTTCACAGTCATTTATGCAACACAGAAATACTGAAATGACTTCAATTTGAGTTTTGGAAGAAGCAACAGCAAATCTTCCTCTGGCTCTCTGCCACACCACTGTATTTCACAGTTTGCTGCTGTTCTGTCACTGTATCTCTCCAATTTAAGTCATGCATTTATTTCCTGTTCTGGAGTGATCAAAGCCTTCCCATGTAAGACAGAACATTATAATTGCCAATTTCAAAGGGTTTTAGGAAGTTTCTTGGTAGATTTAAAATCATTAGCAATAGACTTGGAGCTCATCTAGTGAGATATCTTCTAAGTCTAATACAAGCATTGATTAATTAAAGGTTTGACTAAGCCTTTAAGTTCTTGACTGTACTGGGAGCATCATACTATGCTTTACCTCAGCTGAAAGCCTTGGAGATGTGGGGCTTTAGGGAAGCGCAGTGACTCATTGGGGAAATGCATCTGTTGTCTCTGTACCATCTAAAGCATCTGATTTGCTATGAAAAGGAGCACATGCTGTATTTTCTTCCAGGGAACTGCAGAAGTTGCTCATTCAGTCACCATACCTGCCCGTGGGCAGAAAACCTCATGCTATTCCAACCGGGGTGGTGCAAATGCATACATGTCTGACACCCTAATGATACGGCTACACACTTTTCTGGGAGAGTTACAGTGTACTTTTGTATCTAACTGGTTCACCTTCTGCCACACAACAAAATCAGCAACTGATCCAAAACTTCAGGGGTGCAGGGTAAACAGGTGACCATTCAGAGATGCCCAGAAGTCCTACATAAGCACCAGACTGAGCACCTGACTAGGAGGTACAGCAGCATTCTTCATCAGGTTTCAAAACTACAGAAGACAATAGAAATCCTGCTGATTTTTACATTGGATAGCAGCTAAATAAAAGACAGAAATATGACTGGGACTGGAATCCCATGTATCACCTTTTATGACAGACATAACCCAGCATGGGCCAAGTGCTGACCGAAGGCATTAAACCAACCTAGAGAATGTATTTTCTTGCCCACTGTCCATCACAGACGGAGCGGCCCTTCCAGCAGTACAGGCTGCCAAATGCACGTTTGTGTCCATCCCAGTAGAGAGATCTCTGCTGCAGCCACAGAGTGACAGTGTTGTGGTGTGTAGCGGGGGGAGATGGTAGGGAGCCACAGCAGAAGGAGGAGACCTGGGATTTGCTGCTCACACACAGCAGCAGCTGCTGCTCCGGAGCAGGGTAGCAGGGGTGCAATGAAGAAGAGAAGGCAAAATTCTAGTCTAGCACCTGGAAATGCGACACAGAACCACCTTATACCACCCTTTGGACTGGATAGTTAGGTTTTCTCTCTCAAACTTTTCTACAGTTCCCATCTTCAGCCTGGTACAGGTCAGCAGTGTTGCCCATTGCCAGCTGCTGTGCTCTGTCACACTGTAGATCATATTGCCCTCCACAGCTGTGGTTCAAATCCCAGCACATGGGAAATGTTTAGGATTGCCATTTCCTGTTTCTTTGGCAAATTTTGTATCATTAGATGATGGTGGACAGTGTCCCTTATCGGCATCATACCACTGGTTTAGGGGTAGTAAGATCAATAATTGCAAATTCCACAGTCTAGCCATCTAAACAAGATGTGTTGGCACAGTTATTTGCAATATGTGGCCCAGAGAGGCATGTTCCAGTTAGTTATGTTTTCACATTTTATTATCTACACTGATCTTTATTTTACCAGCCAAGCTTGCATGTCCCAGTACAGGGTATTTTGGCTGCTGAGAGTCCCAGTCTGTGCACACCCAGTATCTTGAGTTCCACTGCAAGATGATGAAACCTCTTTGATTTAATCACACTCAGAGTAGGTTGAATTTCCTGTTGAAATTCAAGTGAACAGCAGATTTCAGGGTTACGTGTGTTTCAAAAAGCTCTTGCACATCATTTAACTAATGAAGCGAATCATGAAAACCAGTATCACAGTTTTGTTCAAATATACTCTTTACAATTCTGACAGAATATGTGGATCATATTAAAAAAAGACAACCCATATTACCTTACCAAAAACAGGACTTGATTTTCTGGTTGCTCCATATACATTTTCCTGTATTTCGCTTGACTGCACGTAACCTGAAACTATTTGTTTTGCATCATTGCCTTATTGGCTTCACCAAAATTAGCTGAACCTGTCCTCTTCCATTCAGCAGAGCAATAAGGATATTTTTAATCTGCTCTAAATTGCACTTGCAATATGTTTTACTATGATGAATCTCTTCTCCTAGAGTAAACACCTATATATTTGCAAAAGCTAATCAGGTAATATAAGATTCACACATATTCCTAACAATAGGGCATGTCTGTTCCTGTTGTCATTTTTCACAGTATCACAGAATCTTAGAGGTTGAAAAAGACCTCTAAGCTGATTGAGCCCAACCACAAGGTCCACCACTTTTTCATATCCCCTAGAGCCACCTCCATACATTTTTTTCCCATACTTTCAGGAACAGTGACTCCACCACCAACCTGGGCAGCCTGTTTTAATGCCTGACCACCCTTTCAGCGAAGACATTTTTTCTAATACCCTCATTTTCATGAGTACAGCCACTGCTCAGACAAATCTTTAGAAGATTTTGCGTCACAGCCTTATCACTCACACAAACAGTTTGGAACTTCCATACAGACAGAGATGACTACTGCCACATGGAAACATACTTTGTCTGCTGATTTATGCATTACAAATCCCACAGTGGATAGCAAAAAAACAGAAAAGACTCAGATTAAAGGATATCTTTGCATAATCCTCAAGAATTTTTCATGGATGTATTTTTCACTAGTGGATTAAATGAATAATTTCTAGTCTAAGTATTCCTGAATGAATTCTGTTGAATAAAATACTGTCTTGACTCCTGGTCAGATACATATATAATTTCTAAATACAGAAATCTTTTCTGTCTCTCATCAAGACATATCAAAAACTAAACCGTTGAGACTGATTAGACAACAGTGCAGAAAATAAAACTCCAAGAGAAACAAAAGAAGGAATTTACATTCTTTTTACCCAGTTTTTGGTTAGTTCTAATACATACTGATTTATGTTTGTTTGACTTTTTACCATGCAGAGAAAGCAGAAAGCAAAACACAAATCCCTTTTTCTTCATCCCAAATAAAGGAGGAGGAACGAACAGGGGAAAAGAATTGCATCAGGTATGTAAGAATTACACTTTAAAAGGGGTGCAAAAACCAGTCAAGGAGAACCCTTATAAAGTTGCTGGAGTAATTTTACATGAGTAAACTACCACGTAACTGCCTGTCTTCAGAGAAATGTGCATGTAGTGAGAAGTGGGGCTGACACAGAGGCCAAACCATTTATATATGAATATGAGAGGTGGACGTGGAGAGGATTAATGAGGAATGGGCAAATGAGCCTGAGAATTCAGCTAGTGCAAAATTTGACACTGAAATAAAATGAAATGAAATTTTCTATGGTTGTATAAAGTGTGAGAGTAAGAACACTGCCAGTTTTCTAAGATTTTCAATTGGCTAGTATTTTAGCTCTACTGCTAGCCCCTGAAGTCATACAAGCACATGAGCAATTTCAAATATTTTCCTTTAATGCTGGTTTCTTACCTTATACTTCTACAAGTAATCTTATTTAAAATAGCAAATGGTCAACAGCCTCAAAGCACAATAGTCAAACTCAAAATATAAATTTTTAAGTCTCATGACTTTATATTGTATTTATGAAGTATAGTCTCCTATATATAGCTTTCTTTCTTTTACTATATGCATTTTGAAATACTGAGATATTTGAGGTCCTTGTGATGCATACTTGAGATGCCAATTGAGCACTCAGTCCTTAGTACCTCAGCTTACAAATGTACCGGTCCATCATGAGGAATGACTGGTTTATGTTGTTTTTGGTGGGCAGCTGGCTGGCACAGCCAGATGCACACTGCTCAGTTTTCTTATTTAGCACAGTTTGAAATTGTGCCATGCTACTCACTGACAGGAACTACTAGATCATTGACTGGAATTCAATGTTCTCTCCTGCTTCAGGTGCCACAGGCTCTTATAAAAAACATAGTACTCCACAATTGAAAAAAAACAACCCAAAAACCAAAACCATACAAAACAACACCAAAAAAAACCCCAGAAAAACAGGTTGGCTTTTTGCTCCCACATTGGAAACACTTCTCAAAATTCCACTGTTGGAATCAATCACAGAATCACTAGGTTGGAAGAGACCTTCAAGATCACTGAGTCCAACCCATGCCCTAACACCTCAATTAAACCATGGCACTGAGTGCCACATCCAGGGATGGTGACTCCACCACCTCCCCAGGCATACCATTCCATAAAAACTTTTTTTCCATAAAAACTTGCTCCTAATATCCAACCTATATTTCCCTTCGCACAGCTTAAGACTGTGTCCTCTCATTCTTTCTGTTGCTGCCTGGAGAAAGAGAATAAGCTCCACCTGACTACATCCACCTTTCAGGGAGTTGTAGAAAGCGATAAGGTCACCTCTGAGTCTCCTTTTCTCCAAGGAGACCATGTTGGTCAAATATGACCTACCCCTCCTATACCCGTGCTGGCTGGCTCTGATACCCTGGCCATCCTGTTAGTGGTGCATGATGGCACTCAGTATAAACTGTTCCATTATCTTACCCAGTACTGAGGTCAGGCTAACTGCCCTATAATTACCAG
>WBMY01000218.1:84991-103765 GCA_013397315.1 Donacobius atricapilla | reverse complement strand
AACAGGCTCTAACTGCACACCCAAACTGACCTTGATTTTCTCCCCCCAGGATCCTTCTTCTCCGTGATCCTCCTTCACTGTCAGGATATTAAGAGAGACAGGACCGCTGGGAGGCATCTTTAAGCATGATTTATTGCATTTCTACTGTCTTATGAAGGAGAACATCTGCACGCCGGAAGTTTGTGGTCAGTGCTCACAAGACCACAGGTTATGAGGTCTCTTAAAGGTTTACTAGCCAATAAACTACTGCAACAAAGAATGTTTCAACCAATCCCTAATTAATTTGTCTTATAAATTTTGGTGTAATGCAGACTTTCTTAATCATATATTGATGCACAAACTTACTTGCTGCACCTTAACATTTTTACTATTTCTGTAACTACTTCTATATCCACACTCTAAAGCCTTAAAACTTTCCACTACCTGGCTTAATATGTTTCCTTCTAAACTACAAACCCACATTCTTATTTATGGTCTCTAGATCTAGAAGTCTTTTCCAATGTCTCAGGTCATTTCTATATTCATTTCTGTGGTTGGGCCTGCATGCGCAAAATTTTGAGAAATTTCTGTGCCTGGAATTCCCACACGTCACCAGCTAACCCACTCGCTTTTATCACACTTATCTTTATTGGATATTCCTGTGATTCATCGGGGCATGGCCGTATTGGGTAATTAAGAGAGCTGTTACTGATCAGGGACGAGGTCACCTGTATTCCCTTCTCCTACACACAGCAGGTGCCACCACATCGCATTGTCACAGGGAGCAGCACAAGAGGGTGGCCGAGGCCAGCAGGAGGCTGCTCAGGGAAGGGACAGTGACTTTCTCCATGTGCCAAAATCCTGGGGAGACCCCACGGGAAAAAGGGAGGAGCACCTTCCCCTCACCCCGGGGCTCCAGGCTCTCCTTGCACCACTTCGAACCACAGGTGACCCCTCTGTGTGCCCAGGGTGGTGCCACCCACCTCTGGGTTCAAAGAGCCAAGCCCTGGAGCTGCCAGAGCTGATGGCCTTGGGGGCCAGAGTTTATCAGGATTCTCACTAAATCCAGAGAAAAAAAAGCCACCCATGGAATTTCCTGTACGTTGCTCACAGACCCAGAGCAGGGATTTGTCTCCCAGTGCTTCCCTCTGTTTCCAGGAGCATCCATAGGCAAG
This sequence comes from Donacobius atricapilla, assembly GCA_013397315.1. Classification (NCBI taxonomy): domain Eukaryota; kingdom Metazoa; phylum Chordata; class Aves; order Passeriformes; family Mimidae; genus Donacobius; species Donacobius atricapilla. The sequence goes on along the minus strand of WBMY01000218.1, from coordinate 102,611 downwards.
GCCAGACCGAAGCTGAATATTTACTTATCCATCCCAGCTGGAATTACCCTGTGGAGAAGAGGTGGGAGGGCCCCAATCAATTACCAGGGTTTTCTGCACAAAATTCCTCCCCAGACTTGGCAGAGGAACTTCAAGGCCCATCAGAGACAGGAATGTTCAAAGCAGGCGACGGCTCTGCTGCTGTACGGGGCCTTCTCTGCAGGAATTAAAGGAGAACCTGGGATTCACAAGACTCAAAAGCCCCTCAGGTGCAAGACCTTCAAGGGATGTGCCTTCCCCCAGCCCTCCTGGAGCTGTGCCTTCTCCGAGGGAGCTGTGGCTCTGTGAGCTTCACGAGCTGTGCTTTGAGAGCTGCCTCTCAACACCTTGCTTATCATGAGAGGGACAGGGGAGTTTAAAAAAAAAAAAAAAGAAATAACATGAAAATAAATACAGAAGCAACTTTGGCATGGAAGGCAGAGCAGGCCTGATCTTTTGCTTGACTTGCTCTGGAAATTGCTTCTCCACTGCCCGTTTATGCACATTAATTGAACGTCTGGCCCAGCTGAGCGTCTGTTTAAGCCCTCAATCAATCCCCTCCTGGACGACTGTGAGATCAATAGGATGGTAATTTAATAAAGGACATTTTCAGTTGGCTTTTTAAAGCCATGGACGAGATTTAATTCTTCCCTAATTTTTAAGAAGGGGCGGTGGGAGAAGGGACCCAGGCTCTCCCCTCCTGCAGCAGAATTCCAGACAAGGCTGTGCTGAACTCCTCAGCTCTCCTGGCTGTTCCTCGTCCTTCCTGAGACGTGGCACGTGTGACAAACACAACAGCCTGCTGTGACCCTGCTGCTGCCAGAGCTCCCACAGGCTGGCAGCAATTTCCAGGGAGGAAGTTTTAGGATCAACAACTTCCCGGGAGCAGCTGCAGCTCCCAGGAGCCCGGCTCCTCTCCCTCACCCAAACAGCAGGACTGCCCTCGCCAGCACTGCTGGGATTTCGGGGATCTCCCCCATCCATCCCCAAATTCCAAGCCTGCCCTGTGCTGGCACTGCCAGGATCAGTCCTCCAGCACCTCCAGAGACCCCCGGGCAAGGCTGAGGTCCCAAGCGCTGGGAATGACACATCCATCTCCCGTGGCTTTTTCCCGGAGGAGCTGCCCAGTTCACGGCAGCTGTTGATGCCTCAGGTGCTCTGCTCCTCGCAGAGGTTTGTCCAGCAGGTCCACGCTGGGTGTTCCATCGCTGGCTGGAAAAGCAGAGGCAGAAAAGCTCCTTTGGATTCCTGGAGTGTGTGCAGCGGTGCTTTGCCAGGCAGGAATTAACATCCCCCTCCAGCCCCTTGCGCTTGTGCTGCTGTTCCAGCCCAGAGCCAGTCCCTGCTGCAGCCCTGCTGTCCCTCCCAGCCCTGCTCGGCTCGGCACTGACAGCGCTGGCACGGCCACACTCCCCTCCCCAGCCTCCACCTCCAGCCTGGCCGTGTTTAATTTGCTGTAATCGCTCTCTTCACAGCCATCCTCTCTAAACCCTTTATCTTCCCCCAGGCTGCAGCTCCCTCCCTTTGCTGCCTCTCCATTTCCTCCCTGTGATGCCTTGCCCAGAGCCCTCTGAATTCCGGAGGTTTTAGCAGGGCAGGGATCCTGTCCCCATGCTGTGCTGGGGACACAGGATTAGGATTTCGTCCCCGGGCTGCCTTTCCCTGATAATTCACCCCACTCTGCCCACGCTGGTTGTGCCCAGCACCACCCAATCGTTTTCTCACCACTTTTAAATCACATCCTCATTAATCTGATTAACGTTCTCCCAACTTCACACACCTCAGCTCCTGCCAGAGCCGGGACCGTGCTCAGGGCAGAGAATTCCTGCCACCCCAGCGTCCCCAAAGCTGTCCCTGGAGAGAGACTCTGGCTGGACCCTCTCCCTGAGCAGCAGCCACGCAGGAGAGGAATTCCAGGAGCCCAAACCTATAAATAAAAACCGTGAATTAAACAAGATTCCTGCTGCTTAAAAGGGTCACACGAATCCTCGGTCACTTACAAATACCAGCTACTCCCACAGACACGACGGGGGAATAACAATAAGAGTTTGTCATCACTTGTTGTTTATTGAGTGGCATTTTGAAGGCCCAAACCTCACCCTGCTGTGATCGTGGAAGCTCCAACCCACGCTGAAAAACACCAACCTCCCCTGAAAAGAAGCAGGTGACAACTGTCCCAGTTTTAAAGCTGGGCAGGAATTTTCCCAGAGAGAGGTTAATTCGGCGTCCTTTGGCAGACCAGGATCCCAGTCCAGCCTCCTGCCTTCCCAGCCAGGCTGGGATCACGAGCCCCACACAGCCCCAAGGACAACAGGGACCCTCCTTCGTTTGGACCCTAATGAACCCGGCCATGCTTCCCAAATTCCAGGCACTGCTCTGAAACCTTTTCAACTCCCTGATTTTCCTTCAGTTGCTCACCCCGACCTCATGGCTCCGTGCAATGCAGGTGGAGCTGGGAAGGCCACAGCCAGCCCCGTCAACTCCCCAAAATCCAATAGTTTGTCCTGTCAGGAGTGTGGAACAAACACCGAGAGCGAGGGATTGGAGCTGCTTTCCTGCCCCACTGCGATTGCTGCCAATCACGGGCAGATTTTTCCTTTCCAGGCTGGTAATAAATAGGTGGGAAAGGACCCAATTCAAGCTCCTGCCACCCAAGACTCTCCCCCATCCTGCTGGGACAAAACAACTCCACAGAATCCCAGAAGCACTGAATGGTTTGGGTTGGAAGGGACCCTAAAGATCGACTCGTTCCAACCCCCTGCTGTGGGCAAGGAAAATTCCATCACTCCAGGGAACCTCCCACGGCTCCATCCGAGTTCCTCAGCGGAGAATGAAGCCATGAGAGCTGGAGCTGCACTCCCAGCCTGGCATTCCTGGCACAAGAAACTCCTGCAGGTGATGCTGAGGCTTCCAGGATGGAGCTCACCCGGGCTCCCGGCAGAGCCTCCCGCTGGGCACCATCACCAGTTCATTGTTTCAACACACGGGCAGGGCTGCATAACAAAAGGGAAGCCCCTGATTGTCACCTCAAGGGACTGTTCTGTCCCTGTCACTCTCTGAGTAGCACAAATTAACTTACAGGTGTCAGATTTTCTCAATTCCTGCTCTCCTTAATTGGCCCCACTGTTGATACCAGCTCGAAGAAGCCTCTGCCTCCCTGAGGCTCCCGTTCCCCTCCTGCAGCAGCAGCCACCTCCTTCCCTTTCTCCTTTCCCTTCCCCTTCCCGTCCCTCCCTCCCGTCCCAAACATCCCAGAGCTGAAGACCTGTGGAAGTTGAGACCCCCAGGACTGAAGCTGCCATTAAGAACAGCAGAGGCACCGCAAGATGTTCACCCCAAATCATCCTGGAGCCTTGGGATGCACTGAGGGATGTGTTCCAGGCCCCTGGAGCTTTTCCTTACATTTTAAAAGAACAAACACCCTGGACAAGTGGGTGCTCTCACGAGCAAGGGGCACATCAGGCTAAATCAGGAATTAAGCCTGGAAAATCCTTGCCTGGGCTTTGTAAATGCCCCCAAGCCTCTGAGCTGGCCCAGGTGAGAGCCCCCAGGATGTTGTGGCTCCAGAGGCTGCCAGGACCCAGCACCTCCTCCCCTGCCAGGGCACCAGCCCGGCCTGGCAGATGCTCTGAGCACAAACCCGCAGGCACATGGAGCCTCTCCAGTCCCAGGCTCCCGGAAAGACCTTCAGAGTGAGCAGCACTGTCAACAAATGTATTTAAATAAAATAAAATTAAAAAACCACCACAAAACCAAGAAAGAAAACCAAACCCAAACCTGATGTGCTTTCAATCTGGAAAATAAATTAATCACGCAGGAGAGAGAGGAGAGGATTATTAAAATCTACGCAGCCTTCCACATTTTTGTCCCAAAATGAGGAGGCTGTATGCTCAGCTGGGGTAAATCTCCTCTAAGTGACGCCAGGTTAATGATCCTGCCCTGATTTACACCACAGGAGGAACTGGCTCCCTCTCTGCCCCGGCCTCTCTGCACATCCGTCCTGCGAGAACCAATAAATAAAACTCTAGCAAAAAAATATTCATCCACCATTTATTCTGCTTAATTATTTAAACTTCAGATTCTAGAAATAATAAAGGAGTAATAAAGAAGAGATTTACCATCCAGCACAATTGCTGGGAGCACTTTGGGTAATTTCCTCCTTCACGTTTTAATCTCTCACTCTCGTTCGCTTCCTTTTTGCCTCGCCAAATTGAATCAATTTATTACAGTTGTTGCCAAACTGCTTTGCTCCGGTGTGCTGGGGTGATGAAGAGGGATGGGCTGCTCCTTCCCCCGTGTCCCCCCTGGGTGTACCCCCTGAAGAAGGGGACACGTGGCCACCCTGGGAGCACTTGGCCACTCATCGGCGCAGTAACAACGGATTAGAGGCAGACGTGGCCTTGGAGGGTGATGGATTGGGAGAAGGATCCAGCCAAGAGGTCCCAGCTCCCAAAGATGGGCTGCAGAATTAAGAAATTCCTGCAGAAACCTGGCTGAGCTTTCACAGCCTCAAAAAGTTGGGACAGGCAAAGCCAACTTCCTTTAAAAGAGACTTTCCTTGATCTCTGCTGGAGCAGTTGCAGGAGAAGAATCACCTTCCTCACTGCCCAAAAACCAGCTGGGGATGGTTTCTGGATTTTTGGAGCTCTGAAGCCTGGTGGTCTTGGGCAGATCCATCTCTCCAGGCTGTATCAGGACCTCACCCCCCAGACCAAAATCCAGCAGGAAAAACCACACCGAGGATCAAGGGACCTGCTGGCACTGCAGGAAAGAAAAATATTGCCCAGGAGCTGATGGAGGTGGGTCCTGAAGACACAGGGGCTTGGCTCGGGAAGGGCCCTGTTCTCCCACAGGCCGTGGGGCTGTGGCACCACGAGCAGGAACCAGAACAGGAGCAGCAGCACCTCCAGCACCTGGCTGCCATCACCAGGGTGGGTTCCTGACGCTGCTCATCACACACACAGACACACACACACACTTTTCAGAAGGTATGAAAACTAAAACTGATTTATTTAAAAAGGTCTGTCTCCATTATATAGTATTTCTACAAAGGCCAGGGACTGGGGGAGAAGGCTGACACCTCTCCCCATCCCACTGGTCAGGACAACTGTCCATCAGCTGTCCATGTCTCTAAGAACAGGAATGAAAACTTTCCTTGAAATTACAAAAACATTGTCTGTGTTTACATCACCCAAGCGTGAGAAAAAGACCAAACCATGAAACTGTGCAACAGAAGAGAAGGCTGAAAAATCAGGGCGACACATTCCAACCCCGGGAAGGCGGCAAAACTCGCACAGCAAAGTGGCGCAGGGCCCTGCACAGACCCCTGACGATCTGCCTCGCTCTCACTGGGCTGCGTTCCCACATCCTTCCTTCCACAGGATCCTCCAGCAGTTCCCGCAGCTCCTCCCTCCGCCTCTGCTCCCCGAGCCGCTTCCCCAGCGCCCCCCAAATATCCCCCCAAATCCAAACCAGATCTGCCTAAAATCACCCCAAATCCCCTTAAAGCTGCTCCATCGGCCGCGGATCCCGGCGCCCACCGGCTCTCCCGGCCCCACGGGAGCGGGCAGAGAGGTGTCACCACTCTCATGTCACAGCGGGACCAGCGAGGGCGAAGCCACCACCACCCCCGGGATGCTCCAGCCCAGGGGATGCCAGGAGAGACAGCAGCTCTCTCTGCCCTCAATCCCTGCCTTTGAGAGGGGAAAGGAGCCCGGGAATTCCTGCTCAGCCCCTTCCAGCTGCTCTGACTCCAGGGCTGCACGTCCTGGGCCAGGTTGGAGCCCTGCTCACTTTGCTTGGAGGCATCAGCTGGAGGAAGAAGCAGAAAGAGAGGCAAAGAGCTCCTCGCGAGGCATAAATCCCACCCAGGATCTCTTGCAGTGCCGGAGGAATCAGCACAAGCTCCACGTCCCTATTTTGTAACCAGTTCCAAGGAACACAGGACAAACACACAGCTCAAAAGAGCAGCAAAGGCAGTCACTGGGGACAGGCACCAGCTGTAAAAGTGAGCAAAAACTGTTTGAGAAGATTGGGAACTGCAGATAAGAGCACAGACCCCAGTTCTCACAGAGCTGTGAAAGTGAACCAGCTGTAAAGGTGAACGAAAACTGTTTGAGAAGATTAGGAACTGCAGATAAGAGCACAGGCCCCGGTGCCCACAGAGCTCCATCCCCAAATCTCCAGCACTGAAGGCTGAACAAACAAAGCCAAGGGCCCAGGGACCCCCATTCCCACCCCTTCCCCCCAGGCTCCCTGCAAAGTGGCCTCTCCTCTTCCCAGAGCCACAGAAATAAATCAAAATTTTAAAATGTGGGGGAAATTATTCACCATGGAGATTCAAAGAGACAGCAATTAATTAATAAAAATAAGTATTGCTAATACTAGGCTTTCGTACGGCCCTTTAAATTGCAAATTCCTCTTGAAGCGTGCACTATTAATTGAATCATTTGCATCCACTGTGACCCTCAGATACAATTATTTATCCTGATAAGTAATTTTTTATTTACCCTGACAAATATATATATTTATATATATTTTAATGCTGATAAATAATTGGTAAGGAAATGTAGGGCTGGCAACAAGGCCTGGCCTGAGCCTGCCTCCTGCACAGCCCTGTCTGCCTCAATCAGCCTCAGCCCCTGGGCCCCCCCAGCTGATTTCCAGCCTCTCTGAACACAAAACAACAATTCTCCATCCCACATCCTTGCAGGAAGACGCCGTGTTTTTGGAGGAGCCAAGGCCCGGGGCGGTTTGAGGGCTGCATGGCGGTGTCAGACTCACGGCCAGATGGAAGCTTGGGCTCTGTCCTTCCCCATGCCACCAGAGACCCCAGCTCGGCAGCTGCCATCCCCATCTCCTGCAGGAATTTCAGGGGATAGAGAAAAGCTCTGTCCTGGCTCGCTGCTGGACACCTGGACAGGACAGGCTGGGGACAGGGGGGTTCTGACACCCCTCAGACTCCGGACAGACCCAGGGCAAAGACGAGATTCTGAAGTGCCTGAAAAACCCAGGGCAGAGCCTGAGCTGGAGGAAAAGGAAGCAGGAATTCCCTACAGGAAGCAGTGCCAGCATCCCAGGAAAATTAATCCCCAAACGCCAGAGGTTTATGTCCAAAAAGGAGACAGGGGATTTCTGTAACTTTATTCCAATACAGGGAGAGGCCATGGGGCATTTCCCTGGGGGTCTCTCAAGTTCTCTGGGCATGCAGCCTCCTTCTTATCCCAATTTCCTGGCTGCATTTCCCTCACTCTTTCTCCATGGGCTGAGGTCCTTGAGAACTACAGACTTCCCCAAACCCTAATACCTAAGACCCCTTTCTAATGTGCATCCCACAACCTTTTCTTCCTTTTTCATTGCATCAACAGTGGAATTCCTATGGAATTTATGGTTCTTCCCATTGTTTCTTTCATCTCTCTGTATCCAGTTTTAATAAGCAGCAGCCCCACAGTTTGTTTGTAAAGACAAATCCCTCATTCCTTTCACCAGGGGGCTCCAGCCGGGCCCTGTGACGCCCCCAATGGGTGCATCCTCGCCTTTCCCGACGGAAAACCCACCTTTCCTGCAGCCCATCCCTGCACAGAGGGGAATTCATCCCCGCGAAGGGAGCAGCCCCACTGTTGTGATGAACTTCTCCCTCCTGGAGCGGAGGAATTGCATCAATAATATGCATATTGCATCTGCAATAATTGCATGGATAATGAAGAAGCTGTTCCCTCTCCCAGCCCGGCTGGCCCGTTGTGGTTTTTTAGCCTTTCCTCTGTTAGAATTTTGTCTTTGCCGCTGCCTGACAGGTTTTAAGGGATTTGAAGGGTGAGGCATCCGCCGGTGCCAGCCCGGAGAGGCACAAGGGACGCACTGAACCTGTGCTGGTTTTCCCGGCGTTTTCCCCCAAAACTCCACCTCGGCAGCCTCTGCCCACCCCCAAACCCATCCCTGGGTGGCTGCAGGGGCGGCCGCAGTGAAACCCTCGCTGCCAGAGCTGCTCCAGCTCGCCAGGCTCTTTGGTGTGTAAATTAGAATAATTTCCGTGCACAGGGAAGGGAGGGGGAGGCAGCGCTGGATCCCAGCCTGGCTGAAAAGGGACCCCGAGCCGCTGCAGCTGTTGCTCAGTGTCCTAGAGTGGCTTTATGATGCCTGTATCCCCAGTCGTCTGTTCTGTATATTGTGTTCAGCACCTTTAAGGCTGATTCTCAGAGCAAAACAGGGAAAGAAGAAGCGCACAGTTTGTTTTGAAAAACTTTGTTACCCCTCTGCATTCCGCTCCTGGATGGTTGGTTCAGCTGATGCTTGGACAGACTGCTGCAGGACAGAGATCTCCTGTGCTTTTTAGTCAGTTTTAGCTAGCTAGGGCAGGGAACTGTTTTTTGGGGGTTTTTGGGGGTTTTTTTCCTTTTTTTCTTGGGACTATTTAAACCTGCTCCAGACTGAAAACCCAGAGGAGAACTGAGGGATCACCCCTGTGCCCTCGGGGCCCAGGACATTTTTCTCCTGCGCCGGAGGGATTGATAAGAGACTGAGAGAGACGAGCTGCACCCACAGCCAGGACTTTTCTCAATTTCCCATCTCACTTCAACAAAAGGTTTTATTGTTTTGTATTATTCATTCTGTGTGCTCATGGGCATTTTGTTTGTTAAATAAATCCCTTTTTCCACTTTTTTCCAAGGAAGTTTTTTCCAGACCAGTTGTGGGGGAGGGACCATTTGGGTTTGGTTTTTTTTTTCCCAGAGGAGCCCCATTCGGAGGTTTCCTCCCAGAATTTGCCCTAAACCAGGACACTGAGCCATTCCAGTAGCCTGGTGTGAAGTGGTCCTTCAGAGGGGCAGCGGTGGCTCCCGGGGCATTCCCGCACCTCCTGGCCCAGCCCGAGGCCGGGAGCCACAGTTCCTGCCCAGGAGGGGAAGCAGAGCAGGGCTGGGAGGGAGGATCTGCTGCTGCAGGGCAGGGGAAAGCTGCAGGAAACAGGCAGGAGGACAGAGGGGACAGCGGGGACAGCACTCAGCACCTGCTCCTGCTCCCCTGACGCTGCCGCTGCCACCTGGAAGCTGCGACGGCGGGATCGAAGCGACATGGGTTTGCAAAAAGTCCATTCGTGGCGATTGCAGAGCCAGCAGCAGCCATCACCTGCTCTGGAAATTAAAATCCAGCCCCGGTGGGGGCTGCTTTCCCTCAGCTCCTCACCTGCGACTAAACTCGCTACAACCAATCGGGTTTTTGACATTCTGCGCCTGAGGAACAAACAAAACTCAAAAAAAGCCAAACAAAACCCAAAAAGAGAAAAGAAAAAGCCGCAACAAACTAAACCCCAGCCCTGCAACAAAGCAACTGATCCTCTCAGAAGCAGGAGAAAGGCACCCAACAGAATCACAGAATGAGAAGCTGCAAACCAGCAAGAGGTGACAAGTAATTATAGAACAGGGAAATGCAGAGGGAACTCATTTGGATGAGCAGCGACTGATTAACAGGCCCAACATTTATTTTCTTTATTTATGGCCTGGCATTGCGGGAAATTGATACAGAGCAGCCAATATACAACATGGCTGGTGACATGTTCAGCAAATGTAGAGGCTGGGAGGAAATCAAACTGAATTATCCCCGCTGTTATTCAGCCTCCCCCTGGCCTCTCCCATCCTTCAGAGGGAGGAGCAGGGGTGACACAGCACCGTGTGGCGTCTCGGTGTCCCCGTGGGCAGCAGCAGGAGGGGACGGCCAGGACACATCCCCCGGCCATCACCTCCTGCCTGGTGGCCGTGCAGCTCCGTGGTCACCACATCAGCCCAGGTGATGCTTCGAGAGCTCCCTGAGCTGAGCCTTCCTCCAAACCATCTCCCCCCTGCGCAATTTGGAGGTTAATTGGGGTGGGATGGAGCCCGAGACCCTCCCACACGAACCCCCGGGCATCTCACAAAGGCTCTTAGATCCCAATCCCTCTCCTGCCTCTCCTTCCACCTCACCGAGGAGCATTAAACATTCCAGTTAACGCTTGAGCTCTGTGCCCTCTGAGCACGGAGCTGCTCATCCCCCGCAGGATTTTCCCCCGAGGGAGAAGCAGGAGCTGCAGCCCGTGCTCAGGGCACCGAGGGCTGGAGCATCCCCAGCCGAGCCCTGCGATGCCAGGAGAGCCGCCCCAATCCCGGGATAAAAGCGGGACCATGGAAGGCTCCGTCAGCCGGGGAAAGGCTGCGCCCACAGGAGGCTCTGCCCGGGGATGAAAGGCGGCGGTGGCTTTGATGGAAAACTCAGTGACTGCAAACAAAAGGGACGGAGAGGAGGTGGCACCTTGCAGGGGGACACGGGGCCCCCAGGAAATGGGGAGGGGAGAGGGCAGAGCCCGGAGATGCAGTGGAACGGGCCCTGGTGCCATGGGTTTCATACTGGAAAATGCAAAAATTTTTGCTCTGGCTTTTTTTTAGATACTGGTGAACAGCAGTAAAAGTTCATTCTGAGTGGAACGGGAGAAGCTTCCCAGGTTCTCAGAGCAGACCATCTCCTCCTGGTTTGCCTTCACAAGTGCCAGGTCTCGTCAGGATCTTGTGTTTTGTGCTAGAGCCTGAACTGGGTTAGGACAAAAAGGAGCTGGAAGGAGAAAAGCTTTAAAATGGCCAAGAACAGAACACTCGAGTCCATCCAAAACAGGTTTAAAAATTTATAACTCCCTCCCATGCACTGCGCTATAAACGCCCCCTCCTGCTGCAGCTTCCTGCTGTCACCCAGCTTGGGCACCTCGGCACCTGCCCCAGTTCTGCTCAGGGGTGACAGGAGCCCCTCCTTGTGCCCCCCAAATCCCCTCTGTGCCACCTCCACCCTGCTGCTCCTTCCAGGGCTGCCCAGACGCAGTCGGCACCACGGAGGGGTCGGGGATGCTGCAGCCCCCATGGCTGCGGGTCAGCAGGTGCCACCTGTGAGCCAAAAAGTGCCATTATCAGCCCCCAGTGTCAGCTGGGGCAATGAACCCCCCTCTGCTCCCCCTGAGCTCAGCAGAGCCCGGAGCGCCCCTTTAAGAGGGACACTGGGTTATGAAACACGGGTGATTTAAATGCAAATGAGGGAAAAAAACACAACTTCCTTTATTAAAATGGAAATTGCACATCAAGCCTCCGCCACCGCTCCCCACAGCCCCGGGGTGTCCTGGTGCTGGCAGCAGCCACATCCTGAGCCCCCACCTCGGCGGTTTGGGGGGGACAGGGTACAGCAAGGGCCACGGGACAGGGTGCCACGGCCAGGCTGGGCCCGGGAAGTCATTTCCAGCCCTCTGTCTCCTGCACATTTCATGTTGTGAGAGGTGTCACTCAGCTGCAGCTCCCTGAGATCGGCTGGCCCCAAAGTGCTGCGCTGAGGGGAGTAATTATTTTCCCGTTTCCCAAGATCTCCTCAGAAAATTTGTTCCTATAGGAATAGAAAAAGGAAAATAAAAAATAATGAAGGCAGCCATGCCTTTCTGTTCCTCCCCGGGACAGTGAGGAATTGGGATTTTTGGGACACTTGGGGCCCAAGGCAGAGAAGCAGGGATGATTCCTCCCTTGCAGCGTTCCCCATAACCCCCACCCCGAGTGACACTGCACAACCTGCCCACAGCCCTGGGAATCCTCCACTTTCCCAACTCCTCCAGGAAGTCCTGGCTGTTGCCTTCAGCCACCAGCTGGCTCAAGCTGCTGGAAGATTATTAAGGATAGCAGGGCCTGGAAAAGTCCCAAGAGGTTATCCTCTCCAGTGAGCCCATTCCCCCAGGAGAGCATTTAATTGCCTTTTGAAGGATCCCGCAGCCTCTGCCGGAGCCTTCCTGACCACCCAACTGTCCTGGCATTTATTCGTCCACGGGGCCTGACTTGAACTTTGTTTTCCTTTCACTTCCTATTACTGTCCCCCTAATCCTCTCCTCCAGCCCTTTCCCGTCCTTCATCCCGCATCTCCCTCTCCGTCCTTCCCCGCTGTGGCTTTCAAGCGGCCCCGTTCTGATCCTCACCACGGGAAATGTCACTGTGAGACACGGCGGGGCTGAGACGGACCTGAAACCAAACCCTGCCTGCAAACAGCCCCGAGCAGCGGCCAGGGCAGCCAGGGAGGGTCCGGCATGGCCAGAGAGAGACCAGCATGGCCAGGGAGGGTTTGGCATGGCCAGGGAGACCCTGGCATGGCCAGGAAGGGTTTGGCACGGCCAGGGTGGGTTTGGCACGGCCAGGGAGACCCTGGCATGGCCAAGGAGAGTTTGGCACAGCCAGGGAGGGTTTGGCATGGCCAGGGAGGGTTTGGTACAGCCAGGGAGGGTTTGGCACTGCCAGAGAGGGTTTGGCATGGCCAGGGAGGGGTTGGCATGGCCAGGGAGGGGTTGGCACAGCCAGGGAGGGTTTGATATGGTCAAGGAGTCCCTGCCATGGCCAGAGAGGGTTTGGCACGGCCAGGGAGGGTTTGGCTTGGCCAGGGAGGGTTTGGCATGGCCAGGGAGGGTTCGGCAGGACAAACACAAACCCTTCATTAACCTCCATCAGAGCAGGGCCAGACCCCTCAGCCTGGGCTGGGGACAGTCACCTTCTGGCTCTCACCTCTTGCACCTCCCAGGGTTCGGAGGAACAGGAATGGGGAGAGGAGGCAGGGGCTGGTCTGGCACCATGGACAGGAGCCAGTGCTGGGGTGCTGAACAAACCATGGGAGAGACCACAACTTTCTCATTTTCAGCACTTTAGAGAAATACCCATTTGCTTCAGGCATCTAAAAATTTATGTGTAACAACCCCAAACAACCCCATGAAGCCCCCACACCTCTGTGCAACTCTGGAGGAAGTTTTGCCCAGCAAATCCTCCAGGAGCTACCCGAGAGCTCGCAGTCTCCATCCGCCAGCCTGGTCCTTCCACTCCAGCACCATTTAATCACCATTTGGAGTTTAGCATCGAGCATTACTGCCTCACCGGCAGGCACTGTGCCAGCGTGGTGAAGCATCGCTTCATCCATCATTGTCTCCCGAGCTGTCTCTCCTGCCTCCCAGGCATCGTTCCTGCCCCTCCCAAAAAGCCACCAAGCCACTGAGCAGGCTCTGAGCCAGCGCCAAAGTTACAGCTCCTGAGGAATGAGCCGGCCTTGCTGTTCCCTAATCGGGTCCCGTCTGCTGCTCGCAGAGCTGATGTATTTATTTTCATTACATTTAATCCAGGGATATTCTCCTCCTCCCACCTTCCCTCCAGTCCGGCTGCTGAAGCAGCAGGGCTCGTGGAAAGGAGCCACCTTCCAGTTGATTTCTCATCCAGCAGAGCCAGGTCCGTGTTCCTGTCCCATTTAATTAGCACAGAGAGAGAACTGGGCTGCACAGGGAGCATTCACGGAGCTGCAGGGGCCGGGATGGGCAGAGGCTCCCCCAGCTCATTACCCAGGGAGACACAAACCAGTTCCAGCCAGGATTTCTCCTCTGCTGCTCCCTGGGAGATTCCCCTCCTGCCTCTGGATGGATCCTTCACAGGCTCCACAAAGCCTTCTTCAAGAAGGAATTTGTTTTGGAAAGAGACTCTTGACTTAATTTAGATTTCATGCTCATTCCCCGTGCTTGCTGCTGGGGCTGGAGGTTTGATGGGCCGATTGGGTCATTCCTGGAGGTCGAGCGGCACCAGGATGGGGCTCGCCAAGGACTTGGGGGTGGAATAACCAGCCCATGGTCCTGTGGCAGCACTCGCAGGGCTGCAGAGGCTCTGAGCTCAGGCAGCTCCAGCCACAGACAGGGCTGAGCCCAGGTCTGACCCTGCGGGAGATGCCACATCCACGGCGTGGTGACATCCTGGAGTCCCCAAGGATCCAGGGCCCGGAGCTGGGCTCTGCCTGCTGGAGCGCGTTCTCCAGGCTGGGAAAAGAAGGATCCTTCCTGCTCTGCTCCAGCTGAAATGGAGGAAATGCAGGGATGCACCTGCCAGCGCCTCCTCACCCAGGGAGACACAACTGGGGCCTTCCTGGAGGTCAGTGGCACAGGGATGTGGCTCTCCCAGGAGTTCAGGGGTGGAAGAAGCGGCCCGTGGTCCTGTGGCAGCAGTCACTGAGGGTCTGAGCACAGCTCTGACCCCACAGAACACCGGGAGCTGCCACATCTGTGGGCTGGTGACATCCTGGAGTCCCCGAGGAGCCGGGGGAGGAGTGAGGGGTTGCCTGGTGGAGCACGTTGTTGAGGCTGGGAAAAGAAGAGTTTTCCCTTTTCCAGCTGAAATGGTGGAAATACAGGGAGGGGCCTCCTCGCACCCAAAGCCCCCCGTGCCACCCGAGCCAGCGTCCCCAGGTAGAGCAGAGATGCTCCCAAGAGGATTTTCTGCGAGTCCCCGGCTCCTCCCAGCGCGGGAGATGAATTGTGCAGCTCTCCCCACCTGTCACAGCCGCTCCCAGGGGGCAGGAGCTGAGTCACGGGTGAAATATGTCTCCATCCTCCCCACTTCTCTGCCCCTGGTGGGAAACAATGGCTAAATCACCTTCCTGCTGCGTCCATCACCCGGCCAGGCTGCGGGAACACGGAGGGGAGAGTTTTGAAGCAGTTTTTCTAGAATAAAAACAATAAAAAACAGGGATAACAGCAATGAAGAGCCAGAGAAACTCTGTGATCAACTCGACTCCCAGTGCCAGGGTTGGGCCCAGCGCAGAGAAGCTGCATTTTGGGGTTTGCTGGAGTTGGCAGAGATGCAGGGAGGGAGCAGTGGGAGCACCTCAGGGTCTGCTGCTCCTGCAGGGCAGGATTTAGGGACGCAATATCATTTCCAGAGCTGCTGGAACAGCCCTGGGCCGGTGCCTGGAGCAGGGCCTGCAGCAGCTTCACTGTTCAATGCTGAGATGTGGAAAGGAGGGAAAGTTTTAGGACCAGACAGAGCAAAACTCTTGTGTAATCAGTGCTGAATTATGCAGCAGGAGTTGCAGGGGAAATATCCTTGAAGGCTGAGTTTCCCATCGTGAGGAACTGCACCGTGTTTGGAGCACACTAATTATTCCTCAAACAAGGATGAGCAGTAATTGGAGGGGTTTATCACTCACACTTTGCAATGATGTAATTGAGTGGCCATAAATAAATCCCAGAGTAAAAGGAAGGCAGCAGATTCCCCCCAGGAGCAAGGAAGGGAGTGGGACAGCATCTCTCAGGAGTGGGGGGCTGGGAGGGGATCAGACAGATCCAGAGGGTGCCCTGGGACAGCTTTTCCCCATCTTGAGCTGCGAAGGGATGTCAGGAACCCATCCTGGTCCTCCCCAGACCCAGCAGAGCTGTCAAAGCAAAGCTCCAGACCTGGAGCTCCCCCAAACCAGGGGTTCTTTTTATCCTCAGAGTGTTTGGGAGGATGCCTGGATCAATGCAAGGGAGCTCCTCCTGCCCAGCCCGGTTTGGGGTCAGGCCATGGACTGGGGAAGAACAAAAGCCTGAATTTCTCACCCTGAGCTCCACACACATCTCGGAGCTTTTCTTCATTGACTTCCAGAGCCTTTGAATCCACGTTTCCCACGCTGAGACCAGGCTGGAGCTGAGCAGTAACAGGGATGCCATAAACTCCATCTCTCCCAGTAGTGAAATCCTGTTCAATACATCCTTAATATTCAATTACTATTTATGTAACACGCGGGAAAGGATTATCCCATTAAACCAAAATTAAGTGCTTCGTTCATTAATTAATACAACTTATTTCAAGTGCTGCCAACATTTATCCCTGGAAACATATTTTTTAAAACCAAAACTGGCAAAAGAAGGGAAAGGAAGTTGTTTGCTTGTTGCTTTTATGTGTTCTCAGAGATGGGTTGTGGAGCCTGTGAAGGATCCATCCAGGAGGCAGGAGGGGAATCTCCCAGGGAGCAGCAGAGGAGAAATCCTGGCTGGAAATGGTTTGTGTCTCCCTGGGTAGGGAGGCCTATCCCCGTATTTCCACCATTTCAGCTGGAAAAGGGAAAACTCTTCTTTTCCCAGCCTCAACAACGTGCTCCACCAGGCAACCCCTCACTCCTCCCCCGGCTCCTCGGGGACTCCAGGATGTCACCAGCCCACAGATGTGGCAGCTCCCGGTGTTCTGTGGGGTCAGAGCTGTGCTCAGACCCTCAGTGACTGCTGCCACAGGACCACGGGCCGCTTCTTCCACCCCTGAACTCCTGGGAGAGCCACATCCCTGTGCCACTGACCTCCAGGAAGGCCCCAGTTGTGTCTCCCTGGGTGAGGAGGCGCTGGCAGGTGCATCCCTGCATTTCCTCCATTTCAGCTGGAGCAGAGCAGGAAGGATCCTTCTTTTCCCAGCCTGGAGAACGCGCTCCAGCAGGCAGAGCCCAGCTCCGGGCCCTGGCTCCTTGGGGACTCCAGGATGTCACCACGCCGTGGATGTGGCATCTCCCGCAGGGTCAGACCTGGGCTCAGCCCTGTCTGTGGCTGGAGCTGCCTGAGCTCAGAGCCTCTGCAGCCCTGCGAGTGCTGCCACAGGACCATGGGCTGGTTATTCCACCCCCAAGTCCTTGGAGAGCCCCATCCTGGTGCCGCTCGACCTCCAGGAATGACCCAATCGGCCCATCAAACCTCCAGCCCCGGCAGCAAGCACGGGGAATGAGCATGAAATCTAAATTAAGTCAAGAGTCTCTTTCCAAAACAAATTCCTTCTTGAAGAAGCAAGCCCAGACTTCATTACAACAACTCAATTATCCACGAGGCTGAGCTCTGGAGACAAGAGCTCCCCACGAGTGCTTCTTCGTGCTCCACTCCCGTCACAACTTCCTCTCTGTGCAAACGGGAGGATCGGGAAGGGCTGGAGCTTCCCCAAAACTGCAAATGGGAGGATCGGGAAGGGCTGGAGCTTCCCCAAAACTGCAAATGGGAGGATTGGGAAGGGCTGGAGCTTCCCCAAAATTGCAAATGGGAGGATTGGGAAGGGCTGGAGCTTCCCCAAAACTGCAAATGGGAGGATCGGGAAGGGCTGGAGCTTCCCCAAAATTGCAAATGGGAAGATTGGGAAGGGCTGGAGCTTCCCCAGCATCACCCAGAAAACAAATCACAGCAACAGAGGCAGAACTGGAGTTTTTCTGTGGCAGAGCCTGTCCCGGGCTGGGTTTCCCTGAGCTCCCTCCAGGGCCACTCTTTAGGGTGGAAAAGTGGAATTTGATCCCCAAAGTGCCCCATCTCTCATGAAGGGGAAGTAAACACGAGGTACAAGAGCTGCAAATTCATTTTTAAGCCCGTGGGTCTCTCTCTTCTGATGGAACTCTGCGGGATTAACATATTTGGAGTCATCTTTCACTCCAGATGACGTCTTCGGAAATCAAATGACCCCGCTGGCTCTGCAGGAGCTGGGGCACCCTGGGCACCTCTGCACATTCCCAGATTGTCCCCCTTGCCAACCCCAAAATCCCAAAATTTCCACTTCCAAGAGATGAAAACTCTGAGCAGTGACTCCAACCCCCCCAGGTCCCACTCTGAGACCCTCCTGCTCCAACCCCAGCTCCAGGCTCCAGCCTCCATCTCTCTTTGGAAGCACCAAGGATCAGCCTTCCCCTCCTTTCCTTCCCAACTTCCAGCTGCCATTAGCTCAGTTTCCAGCCGAGCAGGAGCTTTCCACGGGCTCCTGGGGAGGTCACAAGATTCCTTTTTTTTTTTTTTTTTTTTCAGAAATCCATCAAATCAACTCAG
>WBMY01000218.1:58858-70249 GCA_013397315.1 Donacobius atricapilla | reverse complement strand
AGGGAAGGGAAGGATCAGTGGCAGGTGGGCAGTCACCTGCTCCATGCTCAGGGAGTTTTGCTCCTGGCTGAGAAATCCAACCCCAAATCTGTTTTTTTCCCCTCAAGACAAATGAAGATGTTTTTCCAGGCTGGAATGGGATTTGACCACTGGACTGATTTTTTTTCCTGGAGCACTGTTCTGTCACAGCCTGAGAGAGCCAGAGGAGCAATGAGGGCACTGAAAAGGGGCTCCTGCAGCAGCTCCCCCTCCTCTCCATCCATCCCCTGCTCTTGCAAACAGCTGGAAAATAGGAATTCCTTGGCCTCACCAGGGTTTTGTCTCAGCAACTGCGTTTAAGTCAATATTTATTTGCTGTGTACAGCAACTTCAGTCAGGGACTCAGGAAAACAAACACTGCACACAGTGCCTGGGAAAGGCAGGGTTTGGCTTAGCACCATCTCCAGCAACTTCGTGGGGAAAGCTCCGGAGCTGGAGCTGCTCCTGGAAAGCTCTGGAATACGCGCCACTGTCACCAGCAGCCTGGGGACCTGCCTGGAGTCACCAAGACCAGCACAGTGTGTGCTCCTCTGCTCAGGACTGGCAATTTCAGCGAGCACGAGGGGCTGCAGCCCCAGCCCCGTCTGATCCATGCTTCACACATGCAAATAGGCACCGCGGCCTCCCTCTGAAAGCTCAGCAGGATTTTTCCATCTCCACGGCCTCTCCAAGGAAAACGGGGCACGGAATTCATTCACCGAGTCCATTTCCCAGTGCCTGGCTGCACGTCCCTCAAAATCAAGAAGAGAAACATTTCCCTGAAGCTCTGGGTTTGGAATGAAGCGCATGCAAAGCACTCGGGGCCCAGGGCAAACGCAAGGAAAGGTTGAGCTGAGCGCTCCAAGCGCTGCCTGTCCAAGGCTGCCTCGGGCAGTCCGGCTGCTCCCGGCAGCCGCAGCCTTCCCTGCGCTCCCAAAATCCTGCCAGGCAATTGTTTGGGAGCTGCAGATCGCATCTCACTCTCAGAGCACACTTCCACAGCAGCACCCCGGCCTTCCCCAGCTCCTTCCCCTTCTCTGCCCAGAGATTCTTCCCTTCCCGCGGAATTCCCCACATCTCCTGGCAGGTTTGCCTGAAGGGCTGAGCAGGGTCTTGGCTGCACCCTCGGGAATCCCTGTGCGTGGTAATCCATGGGATCGGCGGGAGGCAGCTCCAGCCTTTGGATTAAACAGGCAGGAACATTAATAACAAAACAAACAAAAGACCCAAACAAACAAACAAAAAAACCCCCACCACACACCACAAAGAAGACCGAAACTACTACAACAACAACAATCAGAAACTTCTGTTACACCCAGAAGCAGCAGGTTCATGCACTTTTGGAAGCACTTCTGAAAGGCAGATTAAATCAATACAGAGATGGAAAGCACGGGCAGCACACAGGCAGCAGTCCCTTGTTTTATTCCACACAGACATTAAAAAAAAATTTTAAAAATCCCCTCAACCAAAAAAAAAAAACAACCAGTCGGAAAAGCAGAGCAGGAACAATGATTTCTTGATTTTCCATATTTTATTTTCCCCACCAGCGACTTCCAGATCAAACCCACTCACTTTCCAAGCCCCAGTGAGGGCTTTTTTCCCCCGCAGCTCTAGCTGAGCTTTCACACCCCGACCCCAACAGGAGCCCCCCACCCCAGAGCTGCGATGGCTCCGTGCCCAAACTGGGCAGGGGGGCTCTGGTTCCCTCCTCGGCGGGGGCAGCAAAAATAGAAACCAAAACCCAACCAAGTTCATTTTTCTGGCCAGGGACAGTGCCCCAAGCTGCCCGTTCTGGAGCCTGTCCTGGGGTCTCCGGCAGGGACCCCGCACTCGATGCTTTCCCCACCACATTCACCCTCTCCGTGCTCAGAGCTGGCACCAGGGCGGGACTCGGCGTGTTAATTAAAGGTTAATGAACGTGCTCAGAGCACAGACATCAGTGCCCTCTACTGGGACCAGTCAGAAGGGTCTGTGGGGGAGCACCTGCGTGGGTGGATGTGTCCTGGCGGGGGAAGCCCCGCTGGGTGCGGGAGAGCTGCGGTACCTGCTCGGGTGAGTNCCCATGGATCCCATCCCACCCCATTCCCCATCCCATCCCGGGCTCTGCCGCCCCGCAGGGCTCCCCCAGCCCCAGCACTCCCTGTCCCAGGCTCTGGGATGGAAATGTCCCTCAGGGAGCACCGGGAGCACAGGGACCAGCCCGTCCCTCGTCCCCAGGCCGGGCTCCAGCGCTCCGCCCGGCCGGGCACCTCCAGCACTCCGAGCTGAATCGGCTCTGACAGTGCTCGGGAAAAGCAAATCCCCAGGGAAAGGGAAGGAAGGGGGAAGGTGGGCTTTACAATTTATAAAACCACTCTCAGTTTGACTGCATTAGCTTTGCCTTAGGCTCCAAAACACGACGAAAGCCAAGCAGAGAGGGGGGGAAAGAGGGATTGGGGGGAGAGGGGGGATGGCAACGAAGGAGAAAGCTGTAATTGCAATTGCTGGAATTCACTTTTAATGCTGGCTGCTGAATACAGTAAACACACTCTCAAGTCCAGGGAATAAGCATTGATTTTTTTTTTTTTTTTGCAAGTGTTCCAGTGAAAAGCTTCAAATCAATCCTGTTCTGTCAGACACTTTTTTGCCTCTTGGCCTCCAATTACTCACTCTCCACATCCACCCTTCCCAGATCTCACCTTCACCAGGCACACCTGATGCTGAAGGAGCACTGCTCGATCCAGAATCCCACCTTGCACAGCCAAGGGGGCCAGGGAGGGACGTACAGCTCCAGCAAAGGAAGGATTTTGCCTGCAAAGCTCTCTTGGGTGCAAGGGACAGCCAGAATGAGGAGAGGAGAGGGGGTGCATGGAGGTGTGGGGATATTTCCTCCTTGTCACAGCTCTGTAACATCATGGGTGATGTTCTGAGGGCTCAAGCTGAAGCTCTGGGCTGGACATGGAAACCACAGGAACTTTTTGGTCGTTGTACTGAACCTTCAGCCACTGCTGCAGAAACACCAGGGAATCAATCCCAGTGGGGAGCCCCCTCTCCCATCTGCCTCTCACACATCCCTCCAGTTCTCCAGGAGCCACAGGATCGGGTACCTTCCCAAAGTTTCATTTTCCAGCTATGTCTGGGCTGAGGCAAAAGGCTGGATTTTCATGGCAAGCTCTTGCAGGTTGCTGGCAATGTTTGGTCCCTGCCAGGTTTCCCAGAGGCAGGAGCTCAAGGGGGGTGGGCGCTGTGTGACACCCCAGCGAGTCCCACCAGCTGCTCAGTCCCTGCTGGAAAGCTTCAAAGCAAGGGAAGAACTGTCACTGAGCCAGGGAACAACTCCAGGCTCTTTCGTACCCTCTGCGGGGGGACAGTGTCAGACTGCAACCTGAGCGTGGCACTGCCTTTGATTGTCTCCCTGTGACTGATGAGGGAAGTTGTTGTCAGGGTTTTGGTGCTTCCCAGGACTCTACCCCCTGGATGGCAGCATTTCATTCATCTGCTCCATGAGCAGAGGGAGGAATATTGGCCAGAAAGTCTGGACTGTGGGATAGATACAGCAGGCATTGTTGTCACACAGAGAGGGGAACACAGTCTCCTCTAAACTCAAGGTTTACTCAATGATCTTGGAGGTCCTTTTCAACCTAACTGATTTTGTAATGATGAGGCAAAGCTGATTCTTTGTCAAGTTTTAATTCCAGGTGAGGCTTAAACAACTTCTCCTCTACTCCTGTGGCAGAGGGAAGCTCCAGATGCCTGCACTCATGACAGAATCCCACACTGTGGAAGCACAGTGGGACAGGGCTGTGCCAGGGAAAGGCCACCCACGGGGGGGACAGAGCTGTCCTTACAGCCTGGCCAAACACATCCTGCCAGAAAGACACAGCTGACATTTCCTAAGACAAAACTTTTCTCCAGAGCAGACACAGATGGAAGCAGACAGAAGCTCCTGCCACACATGCCCTCCTTTTCCTCCCTGTTTGCTCCCACATGGATCAAGACCTCCTGGCACAGAGGATTTGCTCTCATTCCCAACACCCAGCACAAAGAAGAGTTACCACTGCGGTGACATGACCTTCAGCTGCTTGCAGCTCAAACATTTCCTTCTGACGGCTCCCACATTCACCCTCAAATTATATGTACTGTATATGACTGTTAAGAATAATCACAGTATTTACAGTGGTGTGTTAGGCACCAAATTATGTATAGGCAAAGCGATTAGAGAGCAGAACAAAGTGGTTGTTCATGCAGCTAATGGCCAAAGTACCACTATTTTCCATCAAGACAATTTGCAGCCAGCGTAGCATCTTCTCACTCCCCAGCCAGGAGCAGCTTTGCATGAAATCTTCAAAAACAACTCTGTTATCACAAGTCTCAACAGCAGAGCTCAGAGGGGGTTGTAACAGCCTTGATAGTCTTTAATTCTTCTCACCCCACCGCCTTTCCCTCCTGTCCCCAGTGCCTTCCTCTGGGAGATGTGGCTGAGTGCTGCCGCAGCCAAGTTGTGTATCCAGCACTTAATGGCATGAAAACTTCTGCTGACTCCCATCTTTAGATTAAAACCTGATCTTTAGGTTTGTTTACTAAAAATCAAAATCAATAACCATCTCAGCTTGCTGTCCTACAAGCCTTCAGCCTCAGCCAAGCATCCAGAGCCCTGTTTTCCAGGAGGATGCCAGAATATGCTCAAACCATACACAAAATTTGCGCCTTCCACTGTCACCAAAGTGTTTTCATGGGTAAAATTTCCTGGTCAAGGTCCCCCCTGATGTCTTCCCTCCTTTTTTGGGTCTTTTCCAAAAAGCCAAGCACCTGCTTTACAAGGCCTGTCCAAGTCTAGAAGGAACTCTCCTGTGGCAGGCCCCTGGAAATAAGAGACCCAACACAGTAATTACTCCAGTCAAACCAAGAGAGAGATTATTTTAACGGCAGATTGTCCCATGGGGTAGGAAGGAACCACCAGAACTTCTAGGGAGATGAGGAATCTCGGGCTGGGGCAGATGAGAACCTCAGGCCAAGGATGGAGAAGGTGCAGGAACTGCAGGGAAGGAAGCGCTGAGGCTTTGGGAGCAGGAGAACAGGAACGCTGGTGCCCTTGGTAGCTCTGGCTCCAAGGTTGATGGAGCTGCCAGGAGGTACAGCATGTTCTCTCCTATTGATCTATCAATGTCTGCTCTCCAGAGGAGGGATTACTCACTTCTGATAACACAGCAAGGTTGCCTCTGATGAAAATCAATGGCTCTGACTACCCAGCCTTCATTTAATTACATCACGCCGTAAATCCGGCGGGAGCAGAGCAGGGACATTCTCCACCACCACCTCTGCTCCGTGCTCCTCTCCCCAGTTTTGCACTAGTATCTTCCAGGATTATCAGGAAAAATGGCCTTGATGAGCAGAGTTTTGCTGTCTGTTCTGCAGCCAAGGAAAGGACACGGGGACTTCTCCATCACCTTGGCCCACAGCTGGCAAAGCTGGCCAGGAGGAGAAGGACACCAGAGATGTGCAGGCACATTCCTGGCAATTAGCTTTGTGGGAAGGAGGATTGGATTAAGACTGAGTGTGAGATCAGGCAGCTTTTTACAAGCTAAATAAGCAACAAGCAGTTTGAGAGAGATTTCTCCCCCTGTTTACAAGGCCAACCAAGGCCAGGTTAATTAATCTCTCTTTCCAGCTGCCCTTCTCACTAGGGCTTGTTCTTCACTTTGAGCAAAACACCCGAGACAGCTGCTCAGATCTCTCACATTGCAGGGTGATGAAAACAAAGGCACAGATGAAAATTGCTTTAGAGCTTAGCCTCTCACAGAAAACAAACGTGCCTGTGCTGTAATTAGGACTAGGCGTGCAAAAAAAAAGAACCAGATCTTTGACCGGTGCTTAACCGGGGATAGTAAATAAAAATAACAACAATCCCTTCCCACACACACAGAGCACGCACAGAGGCACAAAACCAGGCAGGCCTCTTTTCCTGGAGCTCACAAAAGAGGGTGGCTCACGTCTCTTGATCCTCGCACAAAGGCAGATCCCAGGCACAGGCTGTGGCTCTGTGCATGCTAAAACCCGGCAGCGACGCCCTATCAAAACAAGGCGTTCAAACACACTCTGCTGCCCCTGGGGAGAGTTTATCCCCGGCACAGACACGCAGCCAGCAGTGGTTCATGAATCGCTCAGAGCTGTTCAGCTCCAACAGCCGAGGCGGCAGTACAGAACATCATCTGGAGCTGCGGCGCAGCCCCTGCCACGCTCGCAGCCAGCAGCTGGACATGCCAGCACTGCCATTTGGAGCTGGCTGCCGCCGCCTCCTCCTCCTCTTCCTCCTCCCCCAGACACGGTGTTAGGCATTTAGTGGCAGAGATAAATTCTCCCGTGTTTATTTTAATGAAAAGGCCCCTGACATTGTTTTCTCTCCCTCGCCATGAGCAGCACAATGAGAGCTGGGAGGCCTCAGCCAGCCCTCCCCACACACCCTCCATCCTCAGCTCATCCCAGCTCCTTTCCCAGCACTTCAGCAGAGAACAGAAGGCAAAGGCACAGCAGGCACGAGCAGCAGGCACTTCCACAGCCCTGCAGCAGGCCACCAGCTAAACCCAGGAGCTGTGGTGCTTTAACACAGCTGGCAAACATCTCTGTGCGGGTCTCCTGTCTGGGGAGGGCTGCAGGAAGATGAAACTCCCCAGGTTTATTGGGGTTTGGGTAATGGGGTTGATGCGCAGCAGGATCTATCTGGCTGTCCAGAAATCTCAGTCAGCACCAGGCTTTGCCCTGTCCCAGGAAAAACATTTCTGATCTCACCAACCCCACGGACAGCAGCCACAAAAGGCCAAAAAAACAGGTCAGAAAGTGCAAGAGCCCTCCTGGCTCAGCTGCCTGGCTGTAGGAGAGCCTGCAGGTCCAGCAGGGCTGGCTGAGCATCCCTCCCAAGAGATGTCTCCCTTCCTTCTCTGCCAAGGTCTCCTCTCCCAGCACGTCCCCTCGGCCAGCCGGGCACGGCTCTGCAGCCAGGCCTGGAGCAGGAGGCTGGTGCCAAAGCCTTGAGTCACCGGGCTCCGAGCCCTGCAGAGCCTGGCACGGCCCCGAGCGCTGGGGACACGGGGAAGGAGCAGTCTCCATGTGTGCTCGCTGCTCCTCAGCATCCAGACGTCATCTCCAACCCACTTGCTGACGGCTGACGCGTTCCAGGGAGGAATAAGACACCCTTAGGAACAGCTCTTCCTCCTCAGCAAGGGTGTCCTGAAGGAATTGCCAAAAATGTGCTTTTCTCTGGGAGTTTGTGAGGGCTCTGCTGGCAAAAGGACAGGCTGCAACTCCAGGGAAGGGGGCTCTGGAGACAGGCATTCAATCCTACAAACACGGGGGCAAAAGGCTGCCTGGTCAGGAGCTGTCAGCAGATTTCGGTTGGAAGGATTGTGGCAGGGATTCTCAGGAGAGAGCTCTCTGAGAAAAAAAGACAAGGGAGGGGAAAATACCCTTAATTTCTAGATTATCTTATTTCTTGGCCCTTTGCTATCAATTGCTTTGAGATATGGGCCATAGATATCAGCAGACAACTCGGACTCCTTATCCCTGGCTGTGGAACAACTCAAACAGGGAAACTGCTCCTGGCCCAGTGACCTCGGAGATCAACTCCCCTTTCTCTGCTGTCAACAAAAAGACTGAGCTAAGTTACCAATAGCACATTCCCAAGATTCTTTCCCCAAATGTGGCTCAAATTGGCTAATGCATTAGGAGATTACTGGGGTGGAAAGGGCAGGGGAGATGGACGGAATGCAATCGCCAGGGCCTCATTTCTCCTGGAAGCTCTATTAATGGCCAGGGAGCCCTTTGGCACATAGATAAGCCCCAGGCAGAGGAAGCAGTGAGGAAGACAGAAAGAAAATGCCTGCTGGGTTTGACACTTTCCTGTTCCACTGGCATCTTGTCCCAGGCCTTCCCTGCATCAGCATTCACACAGCCCCCTGTGAGGGGACAGTTCCCTGTCAAACACTGCAACAGCTAACCCCTAATTAATCCCAATGCCAACACTGCCCAACCTTTCCCATCCTCCCACGTTAATTTATTTAATTTATTGCTATATTTTTGCCAGACCCTTGAGTTAACTTCTCTCCGAGCAACTGCAAAGGGGAAAGATCTGGAAGTTATCCCAGGGCCGTGTAAGACAGGAAATCATTTCCCACGTCAGGTCCTGAGGCTTGCTTTGATCATGTAAACACACACAAATCAATTGGCTGCAGGATGGATGCCAGAGGTGGGAGACAGGTATTCCAGGGAGCCATAGCTTCTGGAGCCTCTGCTCTGGGAAGAACATCCCTTATCCTGGCTGACTTTGATGGAGGGCTGCCAGCTGGCATCAGGGAAGATTTATCCCTTGTCACACAGCTCCTCTGCAGAGCTCGACAGCAGCGCTGGGAACACTCAGGCCCAGGAGCAAAGTCTCTTTAAGTGGATTCAGCAGACCTGGGCCAGTTCTCAGCTTCAGCAGCCTCTGGCCTGGCGTGGCGTGGCCCAGAACGTGGCACAGCTCAGTCTGACTGGATTTATTTCAGAGCTCCACACTCGCACCCTCTGCAATGCCATTTCCTTCCTCTGAGCTCTTCCAGCCGAGCTTGTTAAGCCTCATCACAAACTGTAAACCTCAACCCCCAGCTCCACCACCGCCCCGAGCTCGCTACCCAAGCGTTGGGAGATCTCTGCACGGCTCCAGCAAATCATTTAATCCCCGTGCCTCGTTTCCTCTAAGGGATCATTCCTCCTCTATTTCCCAATCCCTGGGATAAAGACCAACCCCAGATTTAGGGGCTGGCACTGGGGGTCCCCAGCCATGCAGATGGGGTCCAGCCATTGATGCCTTAGGATTTTAGTTTTTCTATCTTTCGTATATTTGTAATCCTGTAATTCTTTAGTGTGTAACTCTAAACTCCATACACAGTGCTAGCTGCTGCTTTCCCATTTTGACAAAACAATTCCTCTCGAGGCCTGGGAATAAAAGACACCTCACTGCCCCAGGCCCTGAGAGATATAAACAAAAATGACTTGCGGGGGGAGCAAACGTGGGGTAAATGACTTCATTACCTGAAGCTGTAATTGGAAGATTAACCCTCAATATGCAAATGGACCAAACTCATAAAAGTGTGAAAACGCATGACCCATCATCCATTTTTTGGGGTGTAGCCCCTGGAGGGGGCTTCATCTGCCTGAAATGTACCTAAGGCCTTTCAACAAATATAACCGCTTTTTATTCCCTTAATTTTGTCTGGCCTCTGTTTTTAGGTAGCCCCGAAGAGGCATCACCGTGATGGAGATTCAAACGCTTCCCACAGGAGCCGCAGCAGCCAAGGATTAATTCCCCAGCGAGTTGTCCCTGAGCTCCAGCTCCCGAAGGCTGCTGACAGCACACGTGCTGCCGCGGCACGCGGAGCTGACCGAGCAGCTTATCGCCTTCCCCCGGCTTATTACACCTCGGCAGCTTTGTATCTGGGAAAAAGGAACACCGGGAACCCATCTGAGTGCCAGCACTCGGGCAGGGCCCGCGCGCCTCTGAGAGCACAGGGCTGAGATAAACACAGGCCCCGCTTTGTCAGGGGCTCTTTATCTCCCCGAGGGGTCTGTGCAGGCAGGGCAGGAGCCCACGGATATCTCACCAGGCCACTCAGGCTCTGCTCTGGCAGCTTTCCACCAGGAGAAGGTTTCTATTCCCAGGGGAAAAGGCAGGTATCCGTCAGTGGTCTGAGTGGGGTCTACAGCCTCTCCCCCAGCACCCCAGGAGCAGGCAGCACCCCCTGGGCACAGCGTGCCAGCAGTCCAGGGGAGCAGGAGCATTTGGGGGGGTGAAGGTACGTCCTCAGCTTTCAGGGAAGTGTGGGAACAAGGGGAGACTCTTCCTACCCCGGAGACCCCAAGGAAAGAATCCCTGAGGGGAGGATGGAGGGACAGCGAGGCTTGGGTGACAGCCACAGCTCCCAAACCAGCTCCAGCGCCAGCTCCTTTCTCCACTACACAAAACACAGACGTCAGCTCCTGGTGACACCGAAATTGCAGTTTAGGGGAGCCCTGAAGCTGTCAGGAGACAAGGCCCTGACCCTGAGGCTGCCCCCAGAGCTCTGCAGGCGGCTCGGGCAGTGCTGGTACAGGGTTTGGGGATGCGGGGAGGGAGAACCCTCCTCAGCCACCAGCAGCAGCCGAGGGAGCCGTGGTGGAAGCAGCCTGGGAGATTAATGGAAATGGCTCCGCTCCTCCTCAAGGAGCCTCTGGCCAAAAGGGTGGTGGAAGCAGCCTGGGAGATTAATGGAAATGTCTCCGCTCCTCCTCAAGGAGCCCCTGGCCAAAAGGGTGGGAACTCACAGCCTCTCCTGCCTGCTCCGGGCCATGACCCTCAGCATGGCAGGAGAGGAACGGAGGGGTTGGGATGGCCCAGCCTCAGCCTCAGCTGACCCACACCTCCTGACCGCCAGCTCCGAGGTCCCCCCAGGACAAAGCTCACTCCCCAATGGAGAGGAAGGTGAGAAATGCAAGGCCATGGCCAAGAACCCTCCCTGGCCCAGGGCGAGCACCTGGGTCTCACACAGCGGCCATGGGGGCTGGGAAGGTGAGCTGGGGAGGGAAAGGATTTAACCCAAGGTAGCCAAAGGACTCAGATTTAACCCAGGCTGGCAGCAAAATTCTATCACATCCAGTGCTCAGTGGGGTGAGCTCCAGTCACCAGCTCAACTTGAGCCCAGGGTGCCTGGCTTCCCTCTTTTAGCTCAAACTCAGCAGACTTCTCCTTTGTTCCTCTAGCATGGATCAATCCATGGAAATGAGCTTCAAGACGGGCACATTGTTGGAATATGCTTAGAGATGCAGTTTAAGGAAACCAAAGGCATCCTGGAGCCCCAGGCAAGCTCCCTGCAGAGAAAACACCGATGTGGTGTAAAGCGGCTTTTTCTTTTTATTTTGGACGCCCTCGGGCGGAGCAGAGCCAGGAGGGGAGGGCAGGTGGGCACCGTGCAGGGGGCACTGCCCCACGCTGGCATCACCACCACGGCCTCAACCTGCAGGTGAGCTCCCCTGCCTCGTCAGCAGAGCATGCAGAGGGAGTGTTGCTAATTAAAAAACCCTCAGAAAGCTGCTTCAGAAAGAAATAATTTAAAGAAAAAAACAAATTAGGAAAAAAAACCCAACCATATCTCAATTGCAAAGTTCCTGCCTGAGCCGTTTCATTTCCATTTTGCACCACAATAGGAAGAGAGCAAACAATGGCTAAGAGGAAGCAGCCTGATTGTGGGGAGGCCAAGTGCCACCACGCTCGTTTCTCATCAAACGTGGATGAACGCGATTAAAAAAAAAATTAAAAATATAAATATATCCATTTTCTCACTCCCCCCTCCCCCAAAAAAACCCAAACAGCCCCTCAGGACAGCTCAC